>CM069904.1:106217307-106413880 GCA_036172215.1 Camellia granthamiana | reverse complement strand
TTTTCTTTAGTTCAAAACCAACCCAAAAACAGTTTAAAAGGGTGGCAAAACAAGCATGCAAGAGTGGCCAAGATAGTGTACAAAAATGAGCTTAAAAGAGGGAGATGCTTACCCTTGAAGCACAGCTGCAAAACAACCACTTTTATGAGCCAAACAACCTTCAATCTGCCCAAAAATGGGTTCCAAGGGGCCTCAAGCCAATGGTGATCAACTTTGATGAAGGAAGTGTATGCAAACTAGAAGTATTTCTCTACTTCTATGCACAAAAGGAGGAAGAGAGAGAGGCTTTAGAGAGAGAGGCAGAGATCTTGCTCTGGAAGTTTTGTAGAGAGAGAGAGGATTTTAGTGAGAGAAGCTCTCAAATGTTGCTCAAGAAGTTCTATCTTCAATATGAGATATTTGGCTCTATATATAGCAAAAGGGAAGAGTTTGGTCGAAAATATCTAATTTGGGACAGGTGGCACAAGCTGGAAACAGCTGGAGGAGAAATATCTTCAAAAAAAAAATGAATTTGGGTCACTTTTGGCCGATTGGCCATCTTTAGTGCCGGTCTGCTACTTGTGATGGCCGGTCTGCTACTTTTTTGGCCGATCTGCTACTTTTTTGGCCGATCTGCTACTTTTGTGGCTGACAACACGTATTTGTGGCCGGCAGGAAATTCTGCTCTGCAGGTCCAACTTCAAATGGGCATAACTCCTTCATATGAACTCGTTTTGAGGTCATTCCTGTGTTCAAATTGAAGCCCTGGAAGTAAGCTTTCGAATGATGGCCGCCTTGCATCAAAATTCCAATTATACAAAAAGTTAGTCCTATTTTGGTGAAGCCACGCAGTTTCGGTCCAACCGAAATGATGCCCAACTTCAACCAATCATATCTCCTCCATCCCGGACTCGTCTTTAGGAGATTCTTGAGTGAAAATGAAGCCCTAGAAGTCTTATTTCCAATGGTGGTAAGCTCATAGCTTAAATCGAAGTGTATAGACAGATAGGCCTGATTTAGCGAGGACCGCTTGACTCTCTCTTAGCGATTCATACCCAATCTTCTTCTCCAACTTGGTTTCTTCCCTCTTCTCCTCTTTTCTTCAACTCCAAAGCCCTAAACAAGGTGTTTTGAAAGATTTTTCAAAGATCTCAACTCTCTTTCATTCATTTCCACTTTGTCCTTGCTCGGTTTACCGAAAAGTGCATCATTTAACAAAATGTGAGCCTCAGAGCATCGTAGAAACTTTATTTCAAAAATGTTTTGAAAGAGAGGGTTTTAAGGTCTAAAAACCATTCAAAATAGCTTTGGTCCAAAATGGGGTGTAAGGTTGGGATTTGACTCTCCTCTTGCCGAAGAAATTGAACTTTGCTCTGCATAGCCTGCATCACTAAGTAAACCATTAGTAACGTGCAAGTCTTAAGGGCGGTCAAAAATAGGGTGTCTACAGTTGCCCCTCTTTGACAGAGCTTGAAAGTCACGAAGTGACGGGAGTGAATGTCAAAGCCCAGAGACGACCCATTTTTGACAAGGTCGAAGACTTGGACAAACAAACAAAATAATATAGATGTGCCTGCAGGCTGGGGCAAAATGTAAATGACATGCATGATGCAAGAGCATAACTTATGATTATGCAAAGAGGGCTGTAATGAAACAATTATGCAAAATAAATGCAACATTTTAAGTGAATGCTCTACAAGCAAGTAAACACAAACCAAACTACATCTCATGCAGAAAGGATGTAAGAAAATTATACAATTCTCACTGCGTCTCACGCGAAGAAGACTAAGAGTGACCGTTGGGGACACCCGAGGTCTCAAACAAGATCCCGACGCATTGCACGCGAAAGGAAAGAGAGTGATGCAGGCATTGGAACATGTTCCAAATGCTCTTAACCAAAGAGGGAGAAGCATAGGGACATATCCCGGTGTTTCGGAAAGGTATAAGCATTGGAACGTATTCCAAATGCTCTTAACCAAAGAGGGAGAAACATAGGGACATATCCCGGTGTTTCGGAAAGGTATAAGCATTGGAACGTATTCCAAATGCTCTTAACCAAACAGGGAGAAACATAGAGACATATCTCGATGTTTCAAAAAGGTATAAGTATTGGAACGTATTCCAAATGCTCTTAACCAAAAAGGGAGAAAAATAGGGACGTATCCTGGTGTTTTGGAAAGAAGGAGAAACATAGGGACGTATCTCGGTGTTTCGGAACAAGGAGAAGAAACATAGGGACGTATCCTGGTGTTTCGGAAAAGGAGAAAAAACATAGGGACGTATCCCGGTGTTTCAGAAAGGAGAAGAAACATAGGGACATATCTTGGTGTTTCAGAAAAGGGGAAGAATCATAGGGACGTATCCTGGTGTTTCGAAAAAAGAGGGAGAAACATAGGGACGTATCCCTGTGTTTTGGAAAAAGAAGGAGAAACATAGCGACGTGTCCGGTGTTTCAGAAAAAGAAGGAGAAACATAGGGACGTGTCCTGGTGTTTCGGAAAGAGGAAGGAGAAACATAGGGACACATCCTGGTGTTTCGGAGAAGGAGCGTGCAAAACAATGCAAGTGGAATATCTGTGACAACGCAAGTGAAGAGGTGTGCATAACAATGCAGGTATAGTGTTGTAGACACCCCATTTTTGACCGTCCTCTAGACTTAGACGTCACCGTTGGAACACTCGTGATTATCCATGTTTGTGTTCGTTTGGAGTTCCCGGAGTTCTCGGCTCGCGCGCCAGGACCTCCGAACTCGACCGTTTTGTGTTTGGTTTTGCACCAAACACTTGTGTTTTGCCTTGGAAGGGCAGGGAATGCTTTGTGAGGCATCCCCACACACCACCGGCACTGGCTAGAGGCCACCGGCTGGCTGGTGTTACCACCGGCACTATATTGTGCCGGTCGGCACTTGTTTTGGCAAAATGACCATTTTGCCCTGCCGACTACTGTGCAGCTGCTTTATGAGATATTTTTAGACAGCTGTTTAGCTTTTGCTTCCCCTCCATACACGTGTATGGAGGGGATGAGCCTTTGGTTGACTTAGCTTGTAAGCTTTGTTGCCTATAAGAGAAGGCTCTCTCCTCTTGGCTCAAGGGTTAGAAAAATTGGAGGGTTAGAGAGAAGAGACAGAGGAGAGGCCCTGGTTTTAGGTAGAAATACTATATCTATCCTATCTCTCTTTTCCTTGCTCATTTTATACACTAGGTGCTTTAGTCCATACTTTCACACACAAGCACCTAGTGTTTCACCTTCCCTAGGTCTTTGAGGGTCCATAGGTTTGTTCTTGGTGCTTTGGAGTTGGATTCAAGCAAAGGAAGGCAACAACACCAACATTGTTGAAGAGGTCTTCAAAGGTAACAAAACTACCCCTTTTTACCCCATTCTTGCACCTTGTTTTTACCTAGTTTAGAACTATTTTTGTGCTTAGTCTATAATACAAAAAAGTTTTTATTTTTAGGCCTCTTCATTGTTTATTAAGAGTGTTTGGTGGTTTGGGTAGGTTTGACCACCCTTAGGCCTTGAAAAGGCCCCATTTTGTGCCTTTTTGTGAGAAATCCGAGACCTTGGGGTTAGGATCTCTCCACCACTGAAATCTTGAGGGATTTCAGTGGTGAAGATGATGCCTTAGAGTCTCAAGAAGGAGGGGGCCACCCCCTCTCCTTGATGTCCTTGAAAAGGGCAAGTTTTGGCCTCCAAAGGAGCACCATGTTTGGTTGTTTGTTGAGCATGTTTGGTTTGTTTTTCATGCTTATTATGCCATGATATAACATGTTTCTAAGTTGGTTTTAGCATTCTTTGCATGCCTTGCATAGTTGCTTTGTAATGCCTTAATAGTCCCTCAACATGCCTAGGTTGTGTGCCCCTATTTCTAGCATGTTTTAGGCTTAGATCCATGAAGCTTGTATGCTTATTTTGCCATGCGTGAGGTCTGTCCATGCTTGTTTTGGTCAGCCATGACTCGCATTACATAGCTCCTTTGCATTTGGCTTGTTGGCCTTAGGAGCATGAGTGTGTGGCATGCCATGCTTGCATTATTTTTGGTGGTTTGGAAACATTTATCATGTCATATCAGTCCATTTGACATGCTCATATGTTTGCATTACATGCTCCTTTAATGCTTTAAAAGTATGTGTTAAACGCTCCTTGTTTTGGTCACTTTGTATGCCTTAGGGTTTAAGCCTCTTAGATGCCATCTAGGTACACCCTTGGCCTTGTTTAGGTCTGCATGTGACCTATTTTGAGCCCCCTTGGCCTTGTGAGGCTTGGTGGGTTTGACCCTAGTTTGAACCCCTTGGCTTGCCTTAAAGCCTTGAACCACTTGCATGCTTTGTTTGGCTTGCTTTGTTGCATGATTTGGCATCATGTTTTGCATGATTTTCAGAGCTTATGCTACATGCTAGTAGTCCATGTTTAACTCATTTCAAGTGTGCTTGAATGTTGTTTGTTATGCTTAAGTGTTAGTGCCTTAACCTATGCATGTGTGCATAATTGTTTGGCCCTCATGCCTTAGTATTTTGGCCGCTGTTTTGAGCCTTGTTAGAGCTGCCCAATTCATGTATAAGTCCATCCCATTCCTTAGTTTGCATACTTGCCTTGTATGCCTACTTGTATGCTTGCATAAGCGCCTTACATTGTCCATATGGCATAGTAGATAACATGCTTAGGACCTCATTGCATAGGCATGCATGCTAGGCCTCTTGAGGTGAAGTATGATGGAGGTTTGGCACCCTTATTTGCTTGTTTGCATTGCATGCATTTGAAATCAAAATTGCCCTCTTGGTTCTTTGGGCCATCATGCATGGAAACGCGTGATTGGTGGTCCGAGAATCGAGGCACATGCCCCTTTGAGTGACTAACATGATAAGGGATGTGTTTGGTGCATAAATGGCTTGAATCATATTGCCATGCATGTTGTTGTCCTCTGCTGCTGTGAGTTGCAGGTTTTGCAGGCATTTTGTGCCGACCGGCACTGTTTAGTGCCGACCAGCAGTCAATTGGCAGCCGATGGATGAGTCTAGTGCCGGTGGCCTCCTCCTTCAGCCGGTGGTGTCCTACCCCAGCCGGTGGTGATCCCCAGTGCCCTGAGAGGCACTCCTGGGACTTTGGTAATTTTCTGAGGAGGAGAGCAGATGAAACAGAGGCAAATCATGCATGGCAGTGCGATTCCGAGCCAGTCCCGAGCGCGCGCTGCATTGGGCCCTCATCCCGAGGCGATTTACTGTTTAATTAGATTAATTATTTTATTTAATTAATTTAGTTGATTTGTAATATATTTAATTAGCTTGCGTAGTTAATTAATTTGCATATTCTTTCGGTCCCTCCGAGCGAGGGCGTATCTGTAATAAGTGTGTGTGAGTGGATGTATGTCTTCCAATCCCCACTTCTTTCTTCCCTTTTATTTACCTGCTTACGATGGTAGATTAGGGCACAGTTAAATTAGCATACCTTATGCAATGCATGCGTGCATTCATGCATTTGTTTACATGCACCAGGCTCGGTACATCATACAAACTGCATTGTACTTTCGATTTCTAAATTGAATACGTGCTACTCGCGCATTTCACATGCCATGTTTAGGGTTAGCCGAGCCTATTCTAGATTGCATCTATGCCCGTGTTGCATTAGTCATTTAACATGAACTAGGTCATGCATGTTTTGCTAACTAGTTTACTGTTTTGGCACGGAGTACGATGTAAGTTTTTTATGCTTTAGCATGTCGCATGCGTGTGAACGTTTGCCATGACAGTATGCTTGCCATGTGGCTAAATGCTTACGTGATAAATTGCTTGAATGCCTGTGGGTGGAGGTTGGATTGTGTGAGTTGGAACAACTCATTGAAATCCGTATTTTAGCCTACTTTCGAGTAGCCAAAACCAACACGTTTTTCGAGACAAAACGGATATGCAATGTTTATTTCCAAGTTAGGCAATCTAGTCTATACTTGTTTGCTGCGCGCATAACATAGTAATGCTAGGCTAATAACTGGAATAAGAGCGCATAAGGTTTTCAAAATAAGATATCACAGTTAGTAGAGGCCGGTCTTCGGACCGGGCGAGAGGGGGTGCTCATAGCTAACCTTCCCCGATCGTACCCAAGCTCCCGAGCCAAGTCACTTTGGTGATGACGGACACGTGGCCTTCGGCACCGAGTCAGGGTTTCCTAAATTCCCCCATTTTAAAATATTTAGGTGGCGACTCTGTAATCTGGCAAAACAGTCCATGTTTGGCACTTCTTTTCAAAATCTATTTTTTCTTCAAAACGATTTGCCAGAGTTGGACTCTTTGGTTCAGATTTAGAACCGTGACAATTTGAGTCCTTTGAACTGTAGTGAACCCAATGCGAACAGAACGGGAGTTCATCCTCCCGGGATGTGTTCTGGGTCGTCTCGCGCTGAAGACAGTGTGGGACCAATCTGGATCAAGCCAGGATCCTTCCCAGTACTCACACTAACAAGCATGATTTCGATCATTAAGGGCTTAGCATGCCTCTCTTTCTTTCGATTTGATCAAAGTTTTTCAAATCCCGAGGAATTCCTCCCTCTTCGTTTTCACCGCAGTGTTCAAAAGGGTTTGAAAAACTTAGGTCAAAACAATAATTATTAGGGCATACAAGAGCGGGTGGAATGCGCTGTCACCCCATTCGAATTCTCTGGCACAACTAGCCCAACACAGACAGTACGGGAACACGATAGCCGCGGCTGTTTCATTCAGGTTCCCCGGATGTAAACTGGCTCCACAGCAGAGGTAGACCCAAAAAAAAAGCAAAAGGAAGTAATTACAAAACAAAACGGTGCTTGAGGCAACAACCCCAGAGTCACCTGGTATTCTATACAAAAGAGGGACTGACTCGTTACAACAAGACAGACCCTTAAGCAAAAAGGACTGACTCAAGACAGAGATAGACTCAAAACAAAGCAAAAGACTGACTCGACACTCAAGCCAGGATTTACAAAAGTAGCATTCGCAGATGCTCAAAACTGCGTGCCAGACGCCACATCAAAAACTCGAGGCGCTGCCCGCAGGCGGTTGAATCCCAATTACATACTCGCAGTATCGGTGTCCTCAAAATCCAACAGCTGAGTGGTGACGGATTTAGCTGAGGTGGGTGGGAGGATAACCTCGTTGTCAATCAGATCCTGCACCTCGTGGCGGAGGCGAAAGCAGTTATCGGTGGAGTGGCCAGATTGCTGGTGGTACGCACAGTACTGAGTGGCATCATGTCCTGCTGGAAGGGGTTTGGGGAGCGGCCTAGGCTCAAGGGGTGTAAGATGCCCCTTTTTGGCCAAAATCAGAAGTGCCCTAGACAAAGGCATATAGAGAGGATGGAAGACCCTCCGCCCCCGGGGCTGGTATTTTGAAGCCTGAGTGCTCCTGCTAGACGTGCTGGCGAACGGGTCGGCAGGTGCGGGCCTGAATTTCTGATCCTTCCCAGGTACGGGGTTGGGAGTGAGAGAAACTGTTTCAACATAACGGGGTCTATCCCGATTTTCCGACTGGCTTGAACTATCCTCAGGTAGAGTGGGAAAAACATCCTTCACAATTTTGGTTGTCATCGCGGATACCTGTTGTTTGTTCATCCCCCCGGCTTTTAAAGCCTCGACTGCCCACAGCAGCTATCCCATGGGGTCGGCATCTGCCTTTGCTTTGTCTTTGCCCTTGGCCTCAGCCTGGTGAGAGGTTTGGGTTGGTACTGGTACATCATTGTTGTATGTGGAGGCCATTTCCGGCTGATTAAGCTCGATCACAATCCGCCCCAGTAGCGGGGGCTCTTGGGGCTCAAAATTTCCGGCATATGGTGCAACCGGTGGCGAGGCTGACATCCCGTAAGCGAGATCTGCCACAGATCTTTGGAGATCACCTATCATCCCCATTAACTCGAATGTAGTGGGCTCGCGAGCCTGATAGAACTAGGGGCCCCAGATTGGGTGTGTAGCGGGCGACCTAGGAGGATGTGGCATATCTACGCCGGCCTCACTCTGTAAGGTGATCCCTTGATCCAACGCGGCTATCATAACCACTATTTCTTCTGAACTCTGCGTCATCTCAAACCCTGCCCCAGCAAGGGAAAACACTGGCTATTCTGTATCGACTTTCCGGACTCTCTCAACTGAAAGGAAAAACGGACAGCATTTCAGCTCAAAACAGATCAAACACAGACGCAGTCAAACATCTGATCTCTACTACTGATTACTGTTCCCCAGAATCACTGTTCCCAGAACTGAACTGATACCCGCAGATATAACTGGTTCCTCAACAACACTGATACTGGTGCCCTTCGGGCCGGATACTCAAACTCGCAAACTGACATGCACTTTCCTGCAGAGATACACTCTAGAAGCACATAACAGATAATTGAGAGCCAAAACACCCCTATATTGGGGTAGGGTTTCCCTGTCCTATTTTGTCAGAAGCTAGGGTTTCACTACGCACGCAGCGGTTTCAAACAACCTACATCGGGTAAGCAACCTGTCCTAGTTTGGAATGGTCACTATGGATCCGAATATGCACTAGGTCGAATGGTCAAAAGGGTGCCCCGGTAAAACCGGGGTTTGTGTTCCCATACTGGCAGAGCCCGCAACCGGTCAGCCTTATGGTCATGCCTTGACAAGACAAGCCTCCAGCAAACCGCTCAGGAATAGCAGATGGCCAACACGGTGTCCTAGGCGCACCAATGCACATGCAATGCCAAGAAACACATATGTGTAGTCAAAACAGGATATCACGAGTTCGAGTCAAGCTCTCTAATATCCCCAGCAGAGTCGCTAGAAACTGTAGACGACCCAGAACACATCCCGGGAGGATGAACTCCCGTTCTGTTTGCATTGGGTTCACTACAGTTCAAAGGACTCAAATTGTCACGGTTCTAAATCTGAACCAAAGAGTCCAACTCTGGCAAATCGTTTTGAAGAAAAAATAGATTTTGAAAAGAAGTGCCAAACATGGACTGCTTTGCCAGATTACAGAGTCGCCACCTAAATATTTTAAAATGGGGGAATTTAGGAAACCCTGACTCGGTGCCGAAGGCCACGTGTCCGTCATCACCAAAGTGACTTGGCTCGGGAGCTTGGGTACGATCGGGGAAGGTTAGCTATGAGCACCCCCTCTCGCCCGGTCCGAAGACCGGCCTCTACTAACCGTGATATCTTATTTTGAAAACCTTATGCGCTCTTATTCCAGTTATTAGCCTAGCATTACTATGTTATGCGCGCAGCAAACAAGTATAGACTAGATTGCCTAACTTGGAAATAAACATTGCATATCCGTTTTGTCTCGAAAACGTGTTGGTTTTGCTACTCGAAAGTAGGCTAAAATACGGATTTCAATGAGTTGTTCCAACTCACACAATCCAACCTCCACCCACAGGCATTCAAGCAATTTATCACGTAAGCATTTAGCCACATGGCAAGCATACTGTCATGGCAAACGTTCACACGCATGCGACATGCTAAAGCATAAAAAACTTACATCGTACTCCGTGCCAAAACAATAAACTAGTTAGCAAAACATGCATGACCTAGTTCATGTTAAATGACTAATGCAACACGGGCATAGATGCAATCTAGAATAGGCTCGGCTAACCCTAAACATGGCATGTGAAATGCGCGAGTAGCACGTATTCAATTTAGAAATCGAAAGTACAATGCAGTTTGTATGATGTACCGAGCCTGGTGCATGTAAACAAATGCATGAATGCACGCATGCATTGCATAAGGTATGCTAATTTAACTGTGCCCTAATCTACCATCGTAAGCAGGTAAATAAAAGGGAAGAAAGAAGTGGGGATTGGAAGACATACATCCACTCACACACACTTATTACAGATACGCCCTCGCTCGGAGGGACCGAAAGAATATGCAAATTAATTAACTACGCAAGCTAATTAAATATATTACAAATCAACTAAATTAATTAAATAAAATAATTAATCTAATTAAATAGTAAATCGCCTCGGGATGAGGGCCCATGCAGCGCCGCGCTCGGGACTGGCTCGGAATCGCACTGCCATGCATGATTTGCCTCTGTTTCATCTGCTCTCCTCCTCAGAAAATTACCAAAGTCCCAGGAGTGCCTCTCAGGGCACTGGGGATCACCACCGGCTGGGGTAGGACACCACCGGCTGAAGGAGGAGGCCACCGGCACTAGACTCATCCATCGGCTGCCAATTGACTGCTGGTCGGCACTAAACAGTGCCGGTCGGCACAAAATGCCTGCAAAACCTGCAACTCACAGCAGCAGAGGACAACAACATGCATGGCAATATGATTCAAGCCATTTATGCACCAAACACATCCCTTATCATGTTAGTCACTCAAAGGGGCATGTGCCTCGATTCTCGGACCACCAATCACGCGTTTCCATGCATGATGGCCCCAAAGAACCAAGAGGGCAATTTTGATTTCAAATGCATGCAATGCAAACAAGCAAATAAGGGTGCCAAACCTCCATCATACTTCACCTCAAGAGGCCTAGCATGCATGCCTATGCAATGAGGTCCTAAGCATGTTATCTACTATGCCATATGGACAATGTAAGGCGCTTATGCAAGCATACAAGTAGGCATACAAGGCAAGTATGCAAACTAAGGAATGGGATGGACTTATACATGAATTGGGCAGCTCTAACAAGGCTCAAAACAGCGGCCAAAATACTAAGGCATGAGGGCCAAACAATTATGCACACATGCATAGGTTAAGGCACTAACACTTAAGATAACAAACAACATTCAAGCACACTTGAAATGAGTTAAACATGGACTACTAGCATGTAGCATAAGCTCTGAAAATCATGCAAAACATGATGCCAAATCATGCAACAAAGCAAGCCAAACAAAGCATGCAAGTGGTTCAAGGCTTTAAGGCAAGCCAAGGGGTTCAAACTAGGGTCAAACCCACCAAGCCTCACAAGGCCAAGGGGGCTCAAAATAGGTCACATGCAGACCTAAACAAGGCCAAGGGTGTACCTAGATGGCATCTAAGAGGCTTAAACCCTAAGGCATACAAAGTGACCAAAACAAGGAGCGTTTAACACATACTTTTAAAGCATTAAAGGAGCATGTAATGCAAACATATGAGCAGGTCAAATGGACTGATATGACATGATAAATGTTTCCAAACCACCAAAAATAATGCAAGCATGGCATGCCACACACTCATGCTCCTAAGGCCAACAAGCCAAATGCAAAGGAGCTATGTAATGCGAGTCATGGCCGACCAAAACAAGCATGGACAGACCTCACGCATGGCAAAATAAGCATACAAGCTTCATGGATCTAAGCCTAAAACATGCTAGAAATAGGGGCACACAACCTAGGCATGTTAAGGGACTATTAAGGCATTACAAAGCAACTATGCAAGGCATGCAAAGAATGCTAAAACCAACTTAGAAACATGTTATATCATGGCATAATAAGCATGAAAAACAAACCAAACATGCTCAACAAACAACCAAACATGGTGCTCCTTTGGAGGCCAAAACTTGCCCTTTTCAAGGACATCAAGGAGAGGGGGTGGCCCCCTCCTTCTTGAGACTCTAAGGCATCATCTTCACCACTGAAATCCCTCAAGATTTCAGTGGTGGAGAGATCCTAACACCAAGGTCTCGGATTTCTCACAAAAAGGCACAAAATGGGGCCTTTTCAAGGCCTAAGGGTGGTCAAACCTACCCAAACCACCAAACACTCTTAATAAACAATGAAGAGGCCTAAAAATCAGAACTTTTTTGTATTATAGACTAAGCACAAAAACAGTTCTAAACTAGGTAAAAACAAGGTGCAAGAATGGGGTAAAAAGGGGTAGTTTTGTTACCTTTGAAGACCTCTTCAACAATGTTGGTGTTGTTGCCTTCCTTTGCTTGAATCCAACTCCAAAGCACCAAGAACAAACCTCTGGACCCTCAAAGACCTAGGGAAGGTGAAACATTAGGTGCTTGTGTGTGAAAGTATGGACTAAAGCACCTAGTGTATAAAATGGGCAAGGAAAAGAGAGATAGGATAGATATAGTATTTCTAACCTAAAACCAGAGCCTCTCCTCTGTCTCTTCTCTCTAACCCTCCAATTTTTCTAACCCTTGAGCCAAGAGGAGAGAGCCTTCTCTTATAGGCAACAAAGCTTACAAGCTAAGTCAACCAAAGGCTCATCCCCTCCATACACGTGTATGGAGGGGAAGCAAAAGCTAAACAGCTGTCTAAAAATATCTCATAAAGCAGCTGCACAGTAGTCGGCAGGGCAAAATGGTCATTTTGCCAAAACAAGTGCCGACCGGCACAAAATAGTGCCGGTGGTAACACCAGCCAGCCTGTGGCTTCTAGCCAGTGCCGGTGGTGTGTGGGGATGCCTCACAAAGCATTCCCTGCCCTTCCAAGGCAAAACATAAGTGTTTGGTGCAAAACCAAATACAAAACGGTCGAGTTCGGAGGTCCTGAGGCAAGGCGCGCGAGCCGAGAACTCCGGGAACTCCAAACAAACACAAACATGGATAATCACCGAGTGTTCCAACGGTGACGTCCAAGTCTAGAGGACGGTCAAAAATGGGGTGTCTACAGGTGGTAGGTTGATGTGATAGCTTGGAAAGCATTGAAGGCAGTGCGACCAAGGATGATGTTGTAGGCAGAGGGACAGTCGACAACAAGAAAAGTGAGCAGCTTGGTAGTTTGGCGCGGGTGCTCGAAGATTGTGATGGGGAGATCGATGGAGCCAATGGAGGTCACCCGATCACCAGTGAAACTGACCAAGGGTGTTTGGAGAGGGGACAGGCTTTCTTCCCCGATCTTGAGCTGGCGGAAGCAGTTGAGGAAAATGATGTCTGAAGAGCTGCCATTGTCTATTAGAACCCGTCTGACCTTGTAGTTGGAGAGGAGAGCCGAGATGACTAGAGGGTTGTCATGGGGATAACGAATGCCTGTGCAGTCGGCGTCCGTGAAAGTGATAGGCTCGGTCCACTGCCTGGGTTGTTTTGAAGGTCGGTCTAAAGTGGCAACCTCTTTGTCTGAGCCTTGCCTTATTTTCTTGAGTTCTGCCCGCTGAGCCGAGCGGGATGGTCCTCCACAAGCGAGCCCGCCGAAAATAACTCTGATTTCTCCAACAGGTGGGACGGGATTACCCTGCACCCGAGGTTGCTGTGGGGGACGATCATGGCCTTGATTTGGTTGGGCTGGCTGCCGGGGAGGAGTGCGCCGGCGGGTGTTTCTGGTGGGCTCTGTTCTTTGTCTCTGCTAGGGGCGAGTGTCCGTGAACCGGCTAAGATGTCCCTGACGTATTAAGGTCTCAACCTGATCCTTGAGGTTAACACACTCATCGATGTTATGGCCGTGGTCCTGGTGAAAACGGCAGTATTTGGATTGGTCCTTCCGATTGGAAGGGGTTCTTGATGGTTGGGGCCATTTGAGGGGGTAGTCCCGCTGGATCTGGTTGAGGACTTGTTCCATAGGGGTGTTAAGGGGTGTATACCGCTCGAATCGACTAGGCGGTCGGACTGGTATCGGCCGGTCGGCTCGGGGGGGTCGGTCGGTATAATGTGGTGTCGGGGTATTATACTGGGTGTTTCTGGCTTCTGGGTCTTTTCGTTTTTCTCGGGGGGTCGGTTGTTTTGCTGTAGGGTCTTGGCGGGCGGCTAGGGAATCTTCGGCGTTCATGTACTTTTGGGCTTTGGAAAGTAAGACTGCCATGGAGGTGGAGGGGTTTTTGGAGAGGAAGAAGAGGAAGTTAAATGACCGCAATCCGGCCATGAAAGCTGTAAGGATGACCTTATCATCGTTTTCCGCCACCTGCAGAGCTTCGATGTTGAAGCGGGTAACGAAACTGCGCAAGGTCTCCCCCTCGATCTGGTGGATGTTTAGAAGTTGGGTTGCCGTACGGCGTTAGCGCTGGGCTCCAATAAAATGACTGAGGAAAGAGTCACTGAGATGTTAGAAAGTGGAGACGGAGTCTGCTGGCAACTGGCTAAACCACAACCGAGCTGACCCCTTCAGTGTCACGGGGAAAGCTCGACACATGATCTCGTCAGGGAATGCGTGGCGGATCATGAGGGTTCTGTAGGTTTCCAGATGGTTGATTGGGTCTGTCGTGCCGTCAAAAGAGTCGATGGTGGGCATTTTGAACTTGGAGGGTAGGGGTTTGTCCCGAATGGAGGCGACAAATGGTGAGTTGACCGTGGTAGAGGGTTTATGTTGGATGTTCTGCATGACCCCTTGGAGTTGGAGCTTCATGGCTCGGAGTTCTGCGTCCCAGAGAGGGATGTTGTCACCACCGGAGGGCAGCGGGGGCTGGACACTACTGGCTTCCCCTTTAGGGGCTGGTCCCAGGATCGACGGATGCGGGGGTGGAGGTGGTGGATTTATATGTGGGGGTGGGGGTTACAGGCCTTCCAAGTTGGGTGGATAGGGCTGCGGGATAGTATGGCTCGGGGCTCGTTCCTGGTTAGGGGGAATATCTGGAGGTGGTGGAAGAGGCATAGGAAGGTTTCTCTGGAGTAGAGCATTTATCAAGGCTTGGTTTTGCTCGGCCATGCGGTTAATGCTGTTGGTGAGCTCAATGAAATACTGTGGTGGATTGTTTGGATTGGGGGGGTCAGTTTGATGGTCGGCAGCATTATGGTGAGAAGCCATGGATCTAGTCGTGACCATACACTTTGATTGGTAGCAGAGAAAGGTTGTTGGGACAGGGTCTCCGGCGACAATGAGCACAACTGGCGCACGGAGCAAAGCCTTTCCACAGACGGCACCAACTGATGATGCAGTTAATGTTCAACGAGTACCCGGCAGAACGGGTCGGACTGATCCACGCTCCTCGCACCAAAATCTGAGTGACCAACCCACCAATGAACCTGTAGGTAAGTTCAACGGGGAACGGGGAGTCCCCCAGTGAACCCTCCGACGATTAAGTTAGAAAGAGAAGTAGAGCGCTAGAGGGAGATTGGAGATAGAAAAGCTTAACCTTCTTCTTGTCTTCAACGTTTGCTTATATCCTTTGGTCATCATTTCGCTGTCTCTTCCGACCTGCCATCTTGGTCGAAAGTCTATGTTGTAGCTTACCTTGTTCAGGGTAAGGGGGTGCTGTTCCGACGGAGAGGTGTTGTCGTAATAAATGCTGTGATGGGCTGCATTAATGGTGATGTGCAGTGGCAATAACTTTGCAAATCTTTGTCAGCTGATGTGACTTGTCCTTTACCTGTCGTATGTCTGAATGCCATTGGCTCTTTATGCCATGTTGGATTCCAGCTGTTTTGGACTTCACCAGTTGGGTTATGTATTGGGCTCCAAGTGATGGGCTTGGGTTGTTCATGGTGGGCTATGGCCTTTATAGGCTTACCCACGTCACTAAGAATTTTGGTATGCCTCTATTTTATTCCTTTTTTGTTGGTCTTCTATTTTGACTTATTTGGTGGTCTGTCCTCTATAGCCATTGTGGCCAAAATGGTCATTTCTTAATTTAAGTTCAGTACTGTCATTTGAGGTTATGGCCCAAGCCAAGAGGAAGTTGAATAAGAGGGAGAAATGAAAACTTCTTTCTCCACCGTCAAAATTGGAATGCAGAGGCTATCTTCACCAAGTGGAGGGATGAGGAAGACGAAAGACGTCTCCAACTTTCAATCTTTCCCTTTGGAAGACGCCTTTGATGGTTCATACTGCTATTTGCGCCACATTGGAAGTTTGGAATTGGCCTAGGCTTCCTAAGAGGTTTCTTCTCCCAAGAAAGAGAATGTTGAGGCTGTAGATCCCCATGTCCTACCCCTACCCTTGTGACCGGAGATTAAGGTAAGGTGATTGACACCTCGGGTCAACCTTCTACCCCTAAAGGAATTTCTCCCAACACTTCTCGTGGTGGACCTCACTCTATTATGGGGAAATGTGAGATAACAGTGAGCAAGTAAAATTTTGTCAAATTTTTTCAAATTTCTATTCATTATGGTTGTTGTTTGATAGATTTCGACGAGATGAATTCAAAAATACAAAAAAAAAAGAAAAAAAATTATAATTAAAAAAAATAATGTTGATCTAAATCAAACGTTGTTGAATTTTAATATTCCAAGCAATTCAAAAGTAAGGGGTTACTTGCTAAAGCCCTATTGTGGGGTGGGGTATTTTGGTCATAAATTGGACTCCCAAATATTACACTATTGGAGTTGGAAAACTTTTTTTTGTGTCCTTGTACTAGTATAATCTTATAATGAGGGAGCTCTCTAACATCTAACTAAAGCTCCCTTTTAATTTTTTTATTTTTTTATTTTCAATTTTGGGAAAATAGGGACTTTTTAAAAGATTTCCTATCTTTTCATGTTCGACTTAGCTGTGGAGACCATTTAGGGAAAGGGAATCAAATGCTCCTTTTAGACTTGTCAATGACTATTACAGTCATTTTTTTATAAGTTGCATAATTGTTGTTATTGATTTTAAATTCTTTAGTTACTGTACCATTTGAATTGTTCAAATTAATCAAAATGTCATGTGTTTCTATCTATTTTAAATTGGGGCTTGAACCAAAAATTGTTCAATGTTTTAAACTCATATATATAATTTTTTCTTTATAATTTATCACATGCCCAACTTGTACAGGAGAATATTTAGGGCTTACTGGAGCAAGAATTAATGGAATTGAAATGCTTGCATGTCCTTTCAAAGGTATTCTAAAATGATACTAGCAATAAACCTGTGCAATGAACAGAAATCAAGAAACAAAAAAGAGTTAACATGCTATTTAATATAATTTTATATTACCACTAAAATTTACTTCTAACTCACAAATGGTATAGATACTTTTTAAGTTTATGTATGTGATTCTGTTAAAGCACCTTCTACTGATGCACCTTCTACTGATGCACGTGTAACAGAAAATCTGTTAGACAGTTAGTGAAGTGTAACAGCAACTCTGTTAGTAAACAGTTAGTGAGTTTGTTAGTTTGTTATATAGTGAGTTTGTTAAGTTTGTTACAGATAATCAGTTCTTGCATTTGTATATATATATGAGCTTTGCTCATACATTTAAGAAAGAAAATGAGATTACTGTTTTCTTCATGATATCAGAGCTAGAATAAGCTCCAACGAGCTTCGATTCTTGGTTTCCATGGCGGATCTTCTTGCAACTCCTGCAGTCTCAGTTTCTTCGTCTTCTTCAACTATCTTGCCTCAAAATCTGACACTTCTCATCTCCAATCTGTCCTCATTTGTAACAGTGAAGCTTGATGCTTCAAATTTTCTGATTTGGAGAAACCAAATCCACAATATGTTACGCGCTACTGGTTTGCTGGGATATGTCGATGGATCGATTCCGTGTCCACCAGCACAGATTAAGGACTCATCTGGATCTGAAGTCTCTAATCCCACACGAGTTCAGTGGGATCTCATAGATGCACATTTGCTCAGTTGTCTTACGGCAACTCTATCTTCTCCAATCTATTCCACTGTTGTACAGTTTCAACACTGTTATGAAGTTTGGAATGCTTTGATCAAGAGATTCACTATTCTCTCTCGTTCACATATTCATCAACTTAAAAATAAGTTGAATGCTGTGTCCAAGAGAGGTGCATCCATGGAGGAGTATTTGACTCAGATTAAGGAATTATCAAATCAATTAGCACTTGCATCTGCGATAGTTGAAGATGAAGATCTTGTGTTAATCACATTAAATGGTCTTCCTGACGAGTATGACTCCTTCAAGACTACAATTCGAGCACGATCCGAAGGCATATCCATGGATGAATTGTGTGCCTTGCTTTGTTCTGAAGCGATTCATGTTGAATTGAAAACACAAAAATCATCTCCTCTTGAGCAACCAAATGTTGCTTTCTCTGCTACTCGCGGCTTCCGTTCAAATAAGTCTGGTTCATTTGGATATTCCCGTGGTTCATTTGGATATTCCCGTGGTTCACCAGGTCACTCCTTCTCTAAAGGAGACAGAGGAGGTCGATTTTCTCCCCAATCCCGTGGTCAATTCTTTTCCAGAGGCAGAGGCCGAGGGCGTCACGGACCTGTTTGTCAAATTTGTGGTGTTTTTGGTCACATAGCGTTTGATTGCTGGCATCGGTTGGATGCACAATATCAACCTCCTGGTCAATCTTTGTCCCAGTCTATGTCTAATTCTAAAGCTTTTGTGGCTTCTTCTTCTTCTCCACCTCCGTCCATCTCTTCCTCCTCTTCCTCTGCTATGCCTTGGTATTTGGATTCGGCTGCCACTGATCACATGACCAATGATTTGAACAATTTCAATCTCTATCAAGCCTATCCAGGTACTGATCGTATTACCGTTGGTAATGGCCAGTCTGTTCCTATTCATCACACTGGTCAAGGTATTTTACCTACTCCTCATTTCTCTTTTCGTCTCAATCATATCTTACATTCTCCTGCTATTTCCTCTAATCTTCTCTCAGTTCATCAACTTGCCAAAGATAATGATTGCAACATTATTTTTGATGCTTCTACTTTTGTGATTCAGGACAAGAAATCGAAGAGAATTCTTCACCAAGGTTCCCACACTAATGGCTTATATCATTTTCAATCTTCTCTATATTCACCTGCTGTGCCTCAAGCTAATTTTCATGCTTCCAATAAGACTGTTTCTGCAGAAATATGGCATCATAGATTAGGCCACCCTTCTTCTCAGAAATTTTCTGTTCAACAAAAGCAATTTTCTTGTAAACCTACTAAGACTACTGCTATTGATTGTTCAGACTGTTGCATTTCTAAAAGTCACAGATTGCCATTTCAATTGTCAAATTCAACTGTCAAACAACCTTTGTCTTTGATTCATAGTGATGTTTGGGGTCCTTTTAATAAATCTACATCTGGCTTCAAGTTTTATGTGATTTTTGTAGATGATTTTAGTCGCTTTACTTGGCTCTATCCTTTAGCTTACAAAAGTGAGGTCTTTGCTAAATTTGTTGCATTCAAATCTTATGTTGAGAAGCAATTCACTACTTCACTTCAAGTTCTTCGCACTGATGGTGGTACAGAATATTTCAATAATAAAATGCATGCTTTTCTCTTAAATAATGGGATTGTTCATCAACATTCCTGTCCTTACACCTTCGCTCAAAATGGGGTGGCTGAGCGCAAGCATTGACACATTATTGAAACTTCTATTGCTTTGATTCATCATGCTTCTCTTCCTCTACATTTTTGGTTTGATGCCGTTGCTACTGCTACTTTTCTTATTAATAGGATGCCTTCTTCTATTCTTACTAATAAATCTCCTTATGAAGTGCTTTTTCATGCTTTACCCGATTATTCTTTCTTTAGAGTATTTGGCTGTCAATGTTTTCCTTGGCTTCAACCATATAGTTCATCTAGACTGCATCCTCGATCTGTGTCATGTGTGTTTTTGGGATATCATCCATTTGCTAAGGGCTATCGATGTTTTGATCCTAAATCTGGTAAACTTTATTTGTCTAGACATGTGATTTTTCATGAGCATATTTTTCCTTTCTCTCTGTCTTCTGTTTCTTCTTCTGTTTCTGCTTTATCTCAGCCTTCCTCCTTGGCCGATATTCAGACCTTCTTTTGGGCTTCTCCCTCTGTTCATCAGTTTTCACAGACTTCTGCTCAGCCTCAGCTGCCTGTGTTGCCAGTTCTGTCCTCACTGACTGTTGCTCCATCTCAGTTTCCAGCACTGCCATCTCCTGCTGCTCTGCCTCAATCTGGTGTACCATCTCCGTTACAGTTGTCTCAGTCTCCAGCTTCCCTTCTATCTTCTGCTGCTGTGCCTACTTCTTCTCAGCTTCCAGTGCTGCAACCAGTTCTCCCATCTGCTACTGTGTCTGCTCCATCTCAACTTCTAGTGCTCTCACCTACTGCTGCTCTGGTTCCATCAGGTTTACCATCTGCTGTTGTGCCTCCAGTGTTGCCTTCTGCTGCTGTATTTTCCTCCACTCAGCCTTCTACATCTACTACACATACCTATCCTATTCACTCTCTCCATATTGACCTTCCACCTCTTCCTTCTTCTTCTTCTACAAATGTTCATCCTATGATCACTCGATCTAAATCTTCTGGTCCCTCTGCTTCTCTCAGCCTCTCTTCTTCTTTATACACTGATTCTGAACCTCCTACTTACCAAGCAGCTCTCACCTCTCCTGTTTGGTTTAAGGCTATGCACGAAGAGTTTGGAGCTTTGCAAAGGCAGCATACCTGGTCCTTAGTTCCCTTGCCTTCTCATAAAAATCAAATTGGGTGTAAATGGATCTTTAAGATCAAACGCAACTCTGATGGCTCCATTGCTCGCTACAAGGCTCGTCTTGTTGCTAAAGGGTACCTCCAATAGGAAGGTATTGATTTTCAAGAGACGTTCAGCCCCGTTGCCAAGCTTCCTACAATCCGGATTATTCTTTGCCTTGCCTTACATCATCACTGGCCCCTCAAACAGTTGGATATATCCAATGCTTTCCTTCATGGTAAGCTTGAAGAAGAGGTTTTCATGACCCAACCTCCTGGTTTTGTTGATTCATCCTCTCCTACCCATGTATGTAAGCTTCATAAGGCCTTGTATGGGCTTAAACAAGCCCCCCGCGCTTGGTATTCTACCTTTTCTACCTTCTTACTTTCTCAAGGTTTTCATAATAGTCACTGTGATTCCTCTCTTTTTATTCACAAAACCTCTCATTCCATTACCATTTTAGTGGTTTATGTTGATGACATCTTGCTCACTGGCAGTGATCCTTCTCATATTCAAACCTTGGTTGCTCACATGCATCTTGCTTTCTCTATGAAAGAGTTAGGCCATTTGTCTTATTTTCTTGGGATATCTGTTCAAACCTCTCCTACACATTATTTCCTTTCTCAACAAAAATATGCTCAGGAGATCATTCACAAAGCTGGGCTCGATGATTGTAAGCCTTGCCCATCTCCCATTTCAGTTAAACCTGGTCTCTCCCCTACTTCTGCTCTTCCTTTTTCTAATCCGTCTCTCTATCGTACTCTTGTTGGGGCTTTACAATACTTGACAATCACTCGTCCTGATCTCTCTTTGGCTGTCAATCAAGCTTGCCAGCACATGCATGCACCTACCAATGGTGATTTTTCTGCTGTTAAACGTTTGCTTCGCTTCGTTAAGGGTACACTCTCTCATGGTCTCTCCTATACACCCAGCACCTTTGATCTTCATGTTTTTTCTGATTCTAATTGGGCCGGAGACACTATTGATCGTAAGTCTACATCTGGGTATTGTGTGTTTTTGGGTTCCAATCTTGTTTCTTGGTCTGCCAAGAAACAGCCCACTGTCTCTCGTTTCTCCACCGAAGCTGAATATCGGGCTTTAGCCCATGCTACTGCTGAAGTTAGTTGGCTCCGTATGTTACTTGCTGACTTGTTTATCTCTTCTCCTACTGTGCCTGTAATCTGGTGTGATAATCTTTCTGCTCTTGCTTTGGCCTCTAATCCGGTATTTCATTCCCGGTCCAAGCATATTGAGGTCAATTGCCATTTTGTTCGGGAACAAGTGCTTGCTAAACGTCTTTCTCTTCAGTATGTTCCCACCATGGATCAGTTGGCCGACATTTTCACCAAACCATTGTCTGTCTCTCGCTTTCAGTACCTTAAAGACAAACTCATGGTGTCTTTCCCCATGGGTTTGCAGGGGCATGTTAAAGCACCTTCTACTGATGCTACTGATGTTACTGATGCACCTTCTACTGATGCACCTTCTACTGATGCACGTGTAACAGAAAATCTGTTAGACAGTTAGTGAAGTGTAACAGCAACTCTGTTAGTAAACAGTTAGTGAGTTTGTTAGTTTGTTATATAGTGAGTTTGTTAAGTTTGGTACAGATAATCAGTTCTTGCATTTGTATATATATATGAGCTTTGCTCATACATTTAAGAAAGAAAATGAGATTACTGTTTTCTTCATACATAATGCTACACTAAGTTTTCTTGGGTATTGGGTCATGCTAATTGTATACTATTTCAATTATTAAAAAGAAATAAAAAAATTATGTCGTCATTATGCTGATGAAGAGATGATTAAAACTTATTTTTGCACCTATGTCTATCTTTTCTAAACACATCTAAATGTTAAGTATTGTGCACAAGGGAAAGAAGAACATAGTGCTATAGAAGTTTCAATTCCTAATCATTTTGCCCATTTTATTTAGACCCAGTTGATATGAAGTTTAAAATGACAAAACAATCATAATTTTTTGAAAAATGCTCACCTTTAAACTTTTGTTTTTCCCTCCTGAGATGGGACAGTTTTGACATTTGTGCAAAATTTGCATAATAAAGATGAAATATGAAGTGTTTTGGTTGAAAAAATGAGACCTAATAGCACCACCCTTTTTAAACTAGCATAAATTTCATGCTATGCATAATCTTAAAAGGAGAAAAAAAAATTATATTGAAATTACTTTATGAAAAATATTGTTTAGAACATAGATGAAAAATTGATTGGAATCAAAAATTTTAATTATTTTTTCTCACGCTACATTAAAATGTATTTAATGCTTCCCTTAACATAATATTGAAAGTACTAAACAATGAACAATTGAGCGTAACCTAATTGATCACTCACCTAATTGACCACCCACGACTCTACTGTCTGGCTGGCCAAGAAGTGTCATGTCCTTTGTTTTCGGTGCTTTATTTTACTTCTCTTTTGTTCCTTTATTCCACTATAGGTGTTTATTGTAATGATAGTGATACATCATATTTAATTCTATATTACAAAATAAACCAATATGATTTTGGCCACTTGTAAAAACATAATTATCAAAACTTGGTTCATAATAATGTTCGTAGACAACTCCTTTTCAGAAAGTGACTTTGCAACTAAGAAAAGGATTGGAACATTAAAGGTTTTAAGGTCCAATGCTATATAGCAATGGTTTTTCACTGTTTTATTTCCCTAGGATCATTATTTTTTTAATGATTATTTCTAAGGAACCTACGTAGAGAAGATACAAAACGGTGTCAATAAATCGACATTTAACATTTTTCTTTTCATTATACTCTTTGTGTGTAATACAGAATTTTTTTTTCTGTTCTCTCTCTCTCTCTCTCTCTCATTTGTACCTTAGGATCTTCAACCGTTAGAAGATGCGCTATGTGAGCTGATTGCTGCAGATACATTGACCATTTCTAAGCTCGTCAGCAAGTTTATATACGAAGGATATGCAAAGCAAGATAGCTTTCATAAAAGGTAACTTAGTTATTGTTGTTTTACTTCAACCTTTTGTTGGCTCTCATTCACCAATTTGTTTTTATATGCATTTCTAGTGCTTTTGTTGTGATTTTTATATATAGGACTGTATCATGGACAAAGCTCTTGATTTTAGTGAAATTTATTGATGAGCAGAGTAGAGATCATCAACAAGTGTTTTTCTAGAAAAACAGTTGAAGAAATCTTATCATCACTAGTAAGTAAACTTGTCAAAAATTACTCCATTTGTTATATATCTATCCTTCTCAGAAAAAAGGTTAATTATACTTTTGATTCCTAAACTATGCACTACGTATCATTTGGTCTCCAACATTTTTGATAAGCTAACCACAACAGCAGCTCCAGCAACAGGTTCAACAGCAGCTCCAGCCTTCAGTTTAGCTTCCGTTTCAGAGACGCCATTTTGAGGCGGTGTATGGGGACAAGAAATCTGATGGAGAATGCCATGAGTGTGAAAAAATTGAGTCATAGATGAATTGACAAACTCAGTGCCACCATCAGTGCGAAAAATTTTCAGTTGAGTAGAAAATTGATTTACAACATAAGCTGTGAATTCCACAAATTTAGCAAAAACTTCACTCTTGTAACATAAGGGAAAAAGCCAAGTAAACTTGCTATATTCATCAACAAAGATTACATAGTATTTGTACCTAGAAACAGATGGTAAAAATGGTCCCCAAACATCACTGTGAACTAGTGAAAAAGGTTTATTTACAGTGGAATTAGACAGATGAAAAGGTAATCTGTGACTCTTGGCCACAGAGCAATGAACACAAGGGGAATCATTATTCTTGGCTTTATTACAAGCAATAGAAAGAGAAGACTTCAGTTTATTAAACTTGAGAGGGGATGGATGACCCAACCTCTGGTGCCAAACAGTTTCAGGCACAGTAGTAGCAGTGGAATTAAAGAAAGCATTATGAGAAATAAAAGAAGGAGAAACAGCTGCAGCAGATGAAGAAGAAGCAGGCATGGATGGTGCATGGAAATGATATAAGCCATGAGAATTAAGGCCCTTGTGCAAGATGCTCTTCGTGTGCTTGTCCTGAATAACGAAGGAAGAATCATCAAATGTAATTGTACAATGATTATCTTTAGCAAGTTTTTGCACAGACACAAGATTAGAAGCAATAGGAGTGTGCAAAACTTTATTGAGTGAAAGTATGATGTGGAGTGGGCAAAAGACCCTTGCCAGTGTGAAGAATAGGGATAGAAGTACCATTACCAACAATGATATGATCAGAACCTTGGTAAGGTTGATGAAGACTCAGAGTGGACAGATCATTAGTCATATGATCAGAAGCTGCTGAATCAAGATACCATGGGGAAGAGTCATACTGAGATGGAGCAGAGGCCACATAAGCATGAGAGTTAGACAGGCCAGTTGATGATTGTGCAGATTGATAAGATTGATAAGACGGAGAGGCAGTTTGCTGAGTCTGTGGCTGAGGAGGAAGATAAGTAGCATCTAATCTATGCCAACAATCCAAGGCTGAGTGATTAGTCTTACCACAAATCTAACAAATCAAGTGGCTGTTGTGTTGTCCTCCTGAAAATTGTCGACCTCTCCCTCTAGAAGAGTTTCGACCTCTGTAGCCAGATCTAAAACTACCTCTATTACCTCTGAACGAAGACCGACCTCGGCCAAAAGAGCCACGAGTAGTAGCATAGGCAATGGGGGATTCATGTGCCTGAAACTTCTTTGTTTTGGAATCAATATGCAGAGACTCTGAACAGAGAAGAGATGAAAGTTCCTCCATAGAAATAGCTTCAGGTCTTGCTCGGATTGTAGTCTTCAAGGCATCAAATTCATCTGGTAAACCATTCAAGGTGAGAAGAACAAGATCTTCTTCTTCTATAGGAGAAGAAGCAAGTGCAAGTTGATCTGCCAGATTTTTAATTTGGGACAAGTATTCCTCAATTGTCTGAGAGCCTTTAGTCATAGTATTCAAACGATTCTTCATTTGATGAATATAACTACGAGACACAGTAGTAAATCTTTTACAAAGAACATTCCAGACTTCAGCACTGTGTTGTAGATGCAAAACAGAAGAAAAAATGACAGGTGTTAGGGTAGCTGTAATACAACTCAGGAGATGTGCATCAATCTGTTTCCACTGTGCATATTCTGGATTGATTTCTTCAGCTCCATCACCTTTTTTGATTGTTAATGGTGGAGGAGGAGAAGAACCATCAACAAACCCTAGCAGATTTGTAGCACGGAGAATATTGAGAACTTGACTTCTCCAAATGATATAATTTGATGGATCTAGCTTGACAGTTATAAAAGAATTGAGATTTGAGATGAGAAGACTGAGATTAGGAGGAAGATTGCTTGAGGTAGTCATTGAAGATGTAGAAGAATTCATTGAAGATTTGTGAAGCTGCTTGAAGATTTTGAAAAACTACAGAGAAATCAATATCAGAAATTCAGAGTGCTCGTGAGAGCTATATCCATCTCTTTCTGCTAATATCCACCCTCCTGATTCTATTCCCATTTCTTCTATTTCAATTGATCTTTCTCTTCCTCCTTCTCTCACCAACACACACCCAATGCTCACTCGGTCAAAAACTTCCTCTCACGCCTTATTGGCCTCTCCTTCTGTCTATCTTGACACTGAACCATTGACCTATCAGCAAGCTCTTCAATCCTCTGTCTGGCATACTGCCATGTTGGGGGAATATAATGCTCTTCTAGCCGAGGGTACTTGGTCCTTGGTTCCTCTCCCTTCTTCAAAATCTGCCATAGGCTGCAAGTGGGTTTTTCGCATTAAGCGTAATTCTGATGGATCTATTGCTCGTTATAAGGCTCGTTTGGTTGCCAAGGGGTTTCTTCAACAGGAGGGTATCGACTATACTGAAACTTTTAGCCTTGTCGCCAAACAACCCACCATTCGCATTTTATTATGTGTTGCCTTGCATTATAATTGGCCTCTCAAACAACTTGACATAAGTAATGCTTTTCTTCATGGGACCTTGGAGGAGGAAGTTTACATGACTCAGCCCCCTGGTTTTTCTAGTGCTGCTCATCCACATCATGTTTGTCTATTAAAAAAGGCTATCTACGGTTTAAAGCAAGCTCCGAGAGCTTGGTACTCCATATTCTCTACTTTTCTTTTATCCCAAGGTTTCATTAACAGTCACTGTGATAATTCCTTATTCATTCAACGGACAGCTTCTACCATCACTATTCTCTTAGTCTATGTTGACGATATCCTAGTCACAGGCAATAATTCTTCTCACATTGCCTCTCTTATTGCTCACATGCATATTGCTTTTGCTATGAAAGAGTTGGGGAACATTTCCTATTTTTTTGGGCGTCTCCATTAAGGATTGTGGTGATTCTTATTTTTTGTCTCAACATAAGTACGCCTCTGAAATTCTTCTTAAGGCTGGGATGGCCAATTGCAAGCCTTGCCATTCCCCAAGTTCTGTCAAGCCTTCTCTCTCTTCAGATTCTCATCTTCCATTTAATCAACCTGAACTTTATCGCAGTATCGTTGGGGCACTTCAATACCTTACAATAACCAGGCCTGATTTGTCTCTGTCAGTTAATCAAGCCTATCAACATATGCATGCTCCAACTGTTGGGCATTTTGCTTCAGTCAAAAGATTGCTTCGCTTTCTTCAAGGGACTTTAACTCATGGTCTCACATTCAGTCCTAGTTCTTTCGATTTACAAGCCTTTTCTGACTCTAACTGGGCTGGTGATGTTCTCGATCGTCGCAGTACTTCTGGTTATTGTGTGTATCTTGGTTCGAATCTGATTTCTTGGTCAGCAAAAAAACAACCCACAGTGTCTCGTTCCTCCACCGAGGCAGAATACAGATCTCTGGCACATACGGCTGCTGAACTCACCTGGTTACAAATGTTGCTTCATGAGCTTCAGCTTCCTTCCTCTGTTACTCCCATTTTATGGTGTGATAACCTCTCCGCAATTGCCTTAGCCTCCAACCCTGTGTTTCACACTCGTTCAAAACATATCGAAGTTGATTGTCACTTCATTCGCGAAAAAGTTGCCCGCAAACAGATTTTACTTCGTTATGTTCCTTCTCTGGATCAGATTGCAGATATCTTTACAAAGCCTCTCTCTGTATCTTTGTTTCAATTTCTTCAAGCCAAGCTTCTGGTCTCTCCTTCTCCCATCAGCTTGCAGGAGGGTGATAAGCTAACCACAACAGCAGCTCAGCAACAGGTTCAACAGCAGCTCCAGCCTTCAGTTTAGCTTCCGTTTCAGAATCAGTTGCATCAGGTGCAACTGCTACAGCTCCAGCTGTACATTCTCAATCAGTTAGGAATTGGTTAAGTGGTTAGGAATTGGTTAGGTAGTTACAATGATTAGTTACAAGCTTACTTCAGTATTGTATATATAAATACAATTGTGTAATTCATAACTAAGTAATAAGAAAGAATATCTGTTTCTTCAATTTTGATTGTGTCAATTTCATCCCTAAAGTATTAAATGTTTCCTAAAGTGGTCCCGTGCTTGACACCATTTGTATTAGCCATCATAATCAAAGCAAAATTTGGAACAAAATTGAACTTCGTCATCCAAAAAGTTATCGCAATAACCTTTTTGCTGAAGTATATCTTTTGTTTCCAAATTTATCCTTGATTCTGAGCTTTTATGGATGATGTCAGCTCGAGAACTACTTTAGGATACATTCAATACTTTGGCAATGAAATTAGTACAATTGAAATGTTGAAAACTCAAGTGACAAAGAGCATGTACTTTAGGAATCAAAAGTGCAACTAACCCAAACAATAAGTTTTCACTGGTTCTTTTCTTTTATTTAGGAAGAAGAAATGGAAACTGGAACAGATAAGTGGATTGTTGAGGCAATAAGTTCTTTGAAGTCAGCTTCACCAACAAGTCTTAAAGTTACTTTACGATCTGTAAGAATAATAATAAAAGTTCTCTTATTTTCATTGAATTCATTTGGAAAATTCCTTGTTATAGCAACACTTAAGATGAGAGGGCACATTTGTTTGTGTCTCAATTTGTATTGCGTACCCTCTTACAGGTGTATATAAGAGTAATGCTATACAAACAAAAAATTCATATATAATTTTCATACATAATAATGTGACTTGTTATGAACCTTTCATTTCAAAACAAAACACTATTAAAGATGAATTTATTTACAATAATGGCAATACCACATCATTCTTGTCTAGTTTTTTGTATAAATTTTATGTATGAATGTAATTTTTTTGTACATAATGAGCATCTATTTCAATTATGACAAGATGTGTGCAAATTTACGATACAATTTTATTGAAGTTACGACCCAATTACATCTGATCATAACTCCTAGATAAGACTATGTCACTAATGATTGGAGCTATGGCCTGATGTAATTGAGTCGTAATTTTGCATACATCAAACCATAAACTTTGAGGTGTGCATCATGCACACCCTTGGAAGGTGCGCACTACAGATTCAACCTTTGTTTATTTCACTCTTAACATAATCTTGTTTGGTTCTTGATTAGATTAGAGAAGGAAGGGTGCTAAAGCTTGAACATTGTCTCAATCATGAATTTACTCTCTGTCGTCATTTCAGGCGAAGAACTGTCAACAATGATTTCTATGAGGTATATAGAATCTATCATTTTCATATATTCTATAGGATAAAATAGGTGTATGATCCTTAAATATGTGTTTGGTATCATTTTTTATTCTTGAAATTTTAATTTTGTTTCTTTTTTTTTTAGTCGAATTAATTCTATTTCAAATGGACCATTGAAATCATTAATGCAGTAATAATAAAAATCTACATATAATCCTTGAAGTATGTGTTCCGTGTCACATTAGTTCCCCAAGTTTTTTTAATTCCGTCACTTTAATTCTTAAACACTAATGAAGAAGATAAAGCATATTCTTACAATTTTAGGTATTAAATTAATAAAGTTGTCACTTTAAAAAACTCAAATTTTAGGAAACATTTTTGATTTTTATTATTATCCTTTAATGATTTAGATGGTCATCTAAAATTGGATAAATTTGACTCAAATTAGGAACTTTATGAACAAAATTGACAAAAAAACAAAAGTGACACAGAACACATACAGAAAGGATATAAGTTTATTTTATCTTATTGTAAATTATAATTTTATTTTTCAATCATGTAACATCAAACTTGCAGGGTGCCAGAGCTATCCTAATTTGCAAAGATAAAAAGCCAAAGTATGCGCCCAAAAAAAATAATAATAATTTGCGTGTTACCTTTAGCATTCCTATATTAGACTACTTGCTTTTGTTTCAACATTAACATTGGATCTTGAATTTGTAGAGAAATTTATAAAAGGAAAAAACAGAAGAAATAAAAGTTATTTTTCTATTTCTTTTTTCATCCATAAAGTTCTCCACAAATCTGAAATCCAAGCAAAGCCTATAACATATATATATAACCTAAGCAAAGGGATGGAGGAAGAAGGCAATTTTATCACATGAAACTTGATATTATATTAAAAAAGCCAACTTATACCCAACTCATATTTCATAAAAAGTCAATAAGTACACTTATTTATAACATCCCAAACCACCTATATGTTTTGGGCTAGTAGTCCAACATGCTATTTGGTAGTCATATTGATTGTTTCTTATCCAAATCTCTACAGTTATTTAGAAAAACTGATATTCATTGTGGAATATAAAGATTGGAATCTTCGAATATAAATGATCATGTAGTATGTAAAGTACTTCACTTATTTGAGATCTCTTTTTCTTCTCTCTCTAAAAACCTCCACCCCCGAGCCTCACTTTTGGCCGGCCGACCGCCGCCTTTGGCTATGGCGATCGGCTGGCCCAGCTCTCTTGTGTTTGTATGCTGGTCTTTGTTTTTAATAAACTTGATTCTCACAATTTCTTTCCACTTTGGTGTCCTTTCTTTTGTTTCATCTAGGGGTGCCTCGGTTTGTTTGTTTTATATCAATAGGGGTGTTTATATTGTATCAACGGGGGGTTGTTTTGTATCAACAGGGTGCTTGGTTTAAGGGTCAAAACAGAGTAGAAGGAGGTCGGTTTTGGACCGGAATAGAGGTTGGTCAGATCTGGTTAGATCTTCATTCGGGCGCTCTTTTGCGAGTGGGAGTTTGAGGGATGAGCTCGAGTTCAGATCTATGGAGTCTGCTTCGGTGCTTTGTTTGGGGGAACTAGGGTGTTGAAGTTGATACAGATACCTCTAAGATTTCATTCGAGCGCTCCTTTTCGAATGGGAGTTTGAGGGGTGAACTTCATCCAGATGTATGGTGGTGTCTCGGCGGTTGTTCGTTGTTTTGGAGTGGAGCTGGGTGTGGAGTTTTATCCAGCCATGGAGCTGTTGGCTATGGAGTTTTTCTGGCCAAGGAACTGTCTCGGTAGAGTGTTGTCAGGAGTGGGTGAGCTTGCAAATAAAGTGGCAGAGGTGGGTTTGGAAATCCAATGGTTGGAGGTGTTTCCGGCCATAGTTTCAGTCAAGGGAGATTGTTAGTCTGCTTCTGCTGGGGTCGAGGCTTTGTGTGGGTATGGAGGCTATGGAGTTTTTCCGGTCAAGGGAGTCTTTCCAGCCATGGAGATGTCCTGGGCAGGAGCAGAGGAGCGTGCACAGAAGCGTGCAGGAGTAGAGGAGCGTGTAGCAGGTGGGCGTTGGAAGTTGGAGCAACATAGGTGATAAGTTTTAGTTTCAAAAATAGCAGGTGGCTGGCTGGCTTTGGTAATGCAGGACCATAGGCGTGGCTGTGTGCAGCATAGGCGTGGGCAGCAAAGACGCGGAGTGTAGCAGCATTGGGAGTGCAGTAGGTGTTTAAAATTATTGGGTACCACCTTGGGTGTTAGAATAGGTTTTTAGCAGTTTGGGTGTTTTGGTGGGTTGATTTTGTGGGAATCTTGTATTTTATTTTCTGTTAAGTCCTTCTTAACTTTTTTTTTTTGTTTAAAAAAAAAAATCGTGAGGCCAAGGGGTTGGTTGTATGATTGCGAGCAGCAGTAGTAGGGGTATTTTATACTTCCAAATCTCTCTCAATGCATTTCATCTTCCTGTACATTTAATTTCATGTTGATTAATGAAATTTTTCTTTGCTGATCAAAAAAAAAAAGCAAATCTGTAATCAGATATGTAAGTTAATACATGTATTAGTAAATTTGATAAAATCATTAATTACGATCATATGCTCCCTTAACTCAGTTGATTGGTATGTCAAATGTTCCTGACTGGTGGACATTATTGTCATGACAGAGTCTATTAGAGAAAACATTTGCTTTACATAAATTTTATTTGACGTATATTTTAGAAAAACAAAACAATGCGGAAGCAGTTCAAGAAAAAAAACTTACTCGTTTATCGTTCTTCTTGACAGCAAACGTAAGAATGACTTATGTTCACTTCTTCATTTGTGCTGTAGTTTGTCACTTTAATCAAATGATACCATGAATCTACAGCACAACAAAAGCTCTCACACACTGAGAAAATGTCAGAATTTTCCCCTCAACTGAAGTTTGAACAAATAGTTATCGTTATTTAGGTTCTTTGGATTGTAGAAGTAATTACAACAATGAAGAGGATTTGTCTACAATATGCCTGAAAAATATGAACTTGTACTACTTTGATCCGTGCTTGTAATTTGATTGTTACTATGACTTGTTTCTTCTTCTTCTTCTTTTGTTTTTGTTTTTACAGTGGGAGCCTCCACAACTATGGCAAGTCAGTGAAGAAATGGTAGATTGGTTTTTTGCTGAAGCTGAGGATGATGATGAATGGGAAGATTTACATCTCCCTAATAGATCAGGCCTAAGTAATCCAATGAAACCAAAGCTCTAAGTTTTGAGGCAGCAAAAAGTGAAACAATCTATGAAGAACACTAGAGGGCAAACGAAATTTTGATTGGAATGCATGTGTACTCTTATTTTAATTATGCCTTTTGATATTTGTTGGAATTATGCCCAAACATTAATGTTTTCAGTTTAAAAAATGGGTAAGATATTTACCCTTTCTAAATATTGCGAGTACATACACGAGGATCTTAAATTAGTAGATGAATATGATTTATACAAGGCATAGAAAGAGGTACAATGCATAGGATGGGACATGAAGCTACATACATCACTCTCTTTTAGATGAGTTATGCTTTTATGAGTTTACTTATTATGCACTAGGTCTTAGTTTGTTGCTTATCGGAGACAACTAGCTTGGCACTACTATAGCCTCTTTCAACCTCACAATGAAGAGAAACATCGATCAACACCCTACTTGCCCCAAACTTGGCAAAATAACATTTTACCATGTCTAGGTGAAAAATGTCTTTTTCAGAGATGTTTAGGGATTTTTTTTCCCAAATGGTTCGAGAATAATATTAAAGAGGATGAGATCAAACGTCATAAGGTCAACTATCTTTCTTTCCCCTTCATAAAGACTTATTTTTGCCACCTAATGCACGATACCATTTTGAGTTTGCTTAAACAAACAAAGCGTTAATAAAAAACCTAAAAGTTTGCAATATATATTTTTGTAATAGTTCAAAAAACTTCATTAGATCTGGACTATATTGTGCGTACCGGATTCCGCACTAGATGAAAGTGGATCGGGGCTCCGCGCTTGGTTGGACTATCCAGGGACTGAGGTTCCTGCCACAGGAAGCACCGTTAGAGCTGCCCAGCCGGGGTTGGCCGGATAACCCCTCCGGTGTGGGAATCAGTGATCGGTCAAGGAGTATATAGTCGAATTTGTATGTAAATGTGGTATTGAGTGGAGTTGTTCAGTTACCTTCAATGTGAAGTTCATGTTGTATATATAATGTTCCTTACTTGCTTCTCAAGGTGAGTTCATGGAGTATAGATGCTGCCAGGTGTCGTTCCAGCATTGCTCTAGGCGTGGGACCACTTGGTAGTTGTCATTGATTGTATATTCTCATTGTAAGCATGGTGATAACTAACCACATTCCTTTGGCTCAACAACTTCCGTGATTCTAGGTGTGGGGGACCACCTGAGGTGGCAACCTGCACGTGCTTGCACTCACAGATCCCACGTTTCCTTGTGAGGATTCTCCGGCTCGGTACTCATGTACTTCAGTTCGGTTCCGACGTGCCTCGGCTCGGCCTTGTCCAGGCTTGTTCATGGAGATGGGCTGGGCTATTATCTGTTCGGCCCACAAATTCCGTTTCGCAGCTCGGCCCAGACCAGCGCTTCGGCTGAGCTGGCCTTTCCGCTGCGAGTTGGGCCCAAGTGCTGGAGGCCTTGGGCGGGCTGTTAATCATGAAGCTGGGCTCAATTGGTTTGTCCATATACTCATCTGACCCACTTGGATTTGGGCTTTGTCGGATTGGGCCGGCCCAAGGCTTGGACCTGACCCATTTCGCTTTTAGCCCCTTCATTTGCCCCCTAGCTCGCGCTAAGGTTCCCTTGGGGGGAGCTATTGTTCTGTCTTCCAAGCGTCGCGTCGTTTCGGCTTCTCCCCAGTTCGGCCCTGGTGACGGTTCAATCCTGACACACGGTTCCTGCATGCGTCCTTTCGTGTGACACGTGGTGACGCGTGATAGGCGTGCAGAGATTATGCGTCGATTCCATACTGAAGATCATGCTTTGTGTGCCTGCGCGCCGACTGGTGCAATAAATGCTCAGGCCATCAATTCAAACCCCTCGATTTGATCTTTCCATTCCTCTTGTGAGTTCCAAGGAAAGAGAAAGAGAGAGAGCGAGAGAGAGAGAGAGTTCCTTCCCATTCTTCTGGACCGATCTCGCTGGTGCTCCGCTTGGGCTTCTTCACCGCTGATTCTTGTTTTGTGGTTACTGCTGTGATTTCTGTAAGTTTCCTTATGATTCCTCCTCTCTTTCTGTCTTAATCATCTGGTCTGGTGCGTTTGCCATCTGCGTCTCGTATTCCGCTATCTGAATCCCGTTTCTGTCCCACCAGTTTAATCTCATGGGGAAGTTCCGTTCCTTAGTTGATACCTCGGAAGCCATGGCCATGTTCCGTCTAGATTACAACATTCCTCATGATGTTACCTTGTCGCTGGCGAAGGTGGATGCCAAACGCATGGGCACGAGGAACACCGTTGCCTTTCCCGTCGCCGCGATTGTCGAGGGAGGGGTTCGGTTTCCTCTTGACCCGTTGGTACGCCGTTTTCTGCATCAGGTCCAGTTGACCCCAATGCAGGTGTCTGTAAATCTTTTCCGTGTTGTCTGTGGCGTATCTTGCCTTAATAGACGATTAGGTTTGAACCTTGATATCTGGGATATTCTGGGATGTTACACCCTTTCTCACAACAAAGACCATAGTACATACTACCTGCGTGTTCGTTCCGCTGATTGCCACTTAGTCACTGGACTGCCTGACTCGGATAAGCATAATGACGATTTCCTGCAAGTTGGTGGAAATTGGGAGTTTCCTGCTGGGACCGAATTTCAGTCTGAGAGGATGCCACAGAAAGACGGCTACCCAGGTCTGGGCCTCCCTCTTTAATGCCTTCTGCGTTTCTTACTTCGTTCTGAATATTGTTCTAATAGTTTGCTTTCTTTCTACAGAACCTTCCCGTTTCCAGCGAAGGCCGAATCGGGAGAATGCTGAAGCCATCAAGGCTACCTTGAGGTATAAGAAAAGATCTGCACCTGAGTTGTTAGATTATCAGTCAAGTTACCGCTCTGTTATTCCGAAGAAGGCGAGACTCGCTGCTGCCCTTCTAGACTCTAATACCGAGACCGAGGTGTCTCTTACCCCGCTGGTTCCGAGACACTGCACTGGTCAAGATGCACCTGAGAGAGCGCCCTCTCCTGCCCCCAGTTTCGCAGGGAGCGGATCTGTGGCGAAGAGAAGGGTGCTGGTGGATTTAGAGGCCGAGGCCTTCGGAGCCTCTAGCGCTTTGCAATTCCCCGTGGAGAAGACCGAGATGAAGAGCATTATGGAGGTGAAGATGGAGGTTGGGGCCTCTGGGACCCCAGTAATTACCGCCGAGCCCTCCGCTTCGGTCGCTGCCCGAGCAAAAAAGAGGAGGAGGGAAACTGGCAAAGCCGTGGTGGGGGAGGCTTCTCAGGATCCCGCTGAGGACGAAACTTTTGAGAGATGGGAGCCGCCGATATCATATGAGGGCAGGCCCATCTCCACCTCTGATTCAGTTGTTACTTCACAGGATTTTGCCTTTAGTTTGTCTAAGTTTCTGTTGATGCCGGTTGATATGGCTGGCCATAATGGGCCTCGTGACATTCCTATCCTGAAGGGGACCCTTCAAATGTTGACTGCTGTAGGTTCTTTTTTCTTAACTTCACTGTTGCATTGCTATCTTCCTTTTTTCTGAATTCCTTATCGTCCTTTGTAGTGTATCCAGAGAATGCACCTGTCCATTACCCGTGCTGAGGAGCTGGAAAGGGCCGTGCTGGAAGCTGCAATGAATGCGGAAAGACTGACAGTAAGCTTGGAGTTGGAGAAGGAAGGACGCCGAGCTGCTGAGAGGGAAGCCTTCCGTTTGAACAAGATTGTCGCTTCTGCTGAACAATCGAAGGAGACTGCCATTGAGACCCAAGCCCAGCTTGAGGGGAAGGTGGCCGAGCTGGAGGCCGTTATTGCTGTGATGGCTGCAGAGCGTACTGCGCTGGAGGCCAAGCGCTGGCAACAAGGCTGGGATGAAGCTGGGGCGGCATACAAGGAGGAGGTTCTAGTGCTGCGAGACAAACTCTTTGTGAAGGGTTGGACGAGCGCCTTAGCTGCTGCGATGGTTCCTGAAGGCTCTTCTCTGCATCGTGATATCCCTGTTCCTTCGAGATCCTCGGGTTTAAAGACTACTCCTATCCCTGTTGTTTTGCCAGACAGTGTTTCCCCAGAAGATGATCCTGTAAATGAGACCCAGAGCATGAATGTTGCCACCGAAACGATGGACATCGAAGGGATTGAAACCCTAGAGACCGAAGCCACGGAGGATGCAGTTAAGGTGGCTCCTACTTCTCAGGAAGTTGGAGCTTCCTCTACTGCTCCTCCCGCGGATGGCCTTGACAAAATTGCTGATGCTGCTCCTGAATTGCCCACTGTTGATGGAAGTTGAAAGTTGAACTTTTTACTTTTCTGTTCTGATTTCTGTTCTGATGAAGACAATTTTTTTTTTTCCTTTCCCCCTTTTTTTTTTTTGTTTCACTGCTGGTTATGAGGCCTTCTGTGCCCTTTGCTTGGATGATATGATTTTCTTTTTGAATTCTGCAATTTGATGTTGTTTAGCTTCTATCTTTGAACATTTCCTATACTGCTTGCCCCCGGCCGAGCACTATTGGGACTTCGGGGCCGAATAGATGCTCGGTCTGGTTCTGTATTGCCTTTTAATGGATGTTCTGTCTGATTCTGTACTGCTTGCCCCCGGTCGAGCTCTGTTAGGACCTCGAGACCGAACTGATGCTCTGTGTTGCATTGCACTTATTTGCCCCCGGCCGAGCACTGTTGGGACCTCGGGAACCGAACAGTGATCGGCGCGGCTAACGGATATGTGGTATGGTTGTGATTTGAGTTCATAAGTGGGTCTTACTTAGGTCCAGGTTGGTTTTGAAAGAAAACAATCGTTTGCCCCCACCTGGAGCTAAGTAAGATTGATACTTGAAGAGTTATCCCTTGTCTATGATTGCTTGAGTCTGTTTCAACTTTGATAGTACAAGTGTGAATGAGAGAAATATGAGGAGAGATGTCTTACTCAGGTCCAGGTAGGTTTTAAAAACGGTCGTTTGCCCCCAGCTGGAGCTGAGTAAGGCTAATGCTAGAAGTTTGCCCTTGGCGTAGCTCGGTTGAGTTTGTTCCAACTCTGGTTGTTGAGTTAATACTGAAGTGTTGTTGTGCTGATACTTAAGAAGTTCTGTAGGTGCACAGATGTGTGCTTAGGAGATGTCAGTGCAGTTTCCACCAAGCAATGCCACTTGGCTAAATAGAGATGCTTACTTAAGATACATTAGTGCGGTTTCCACCAAGCAATTCCACTTGGCTAAATTCCAATCCAGTTGCCAAACATTTTCCACCAAGCTATACCACTTAGCATGTTTGAGTGCTAACTGAATTTAAATTCCGTTCAGTCGTTCTGAAACTGGGCCATTTGGGTTAAAAACCAAAGTTAATTCCGTTTGATAAACATCAAAGCTAATTCTGTTTGGTAAAAACCAAAGCTAGTTCCGTTTGGTATAGACCAAAGCTAATTCCGTTTGGTAAAGACCAAAGCTAATTCCGTTTGGTTAAGACCAAAGCTGAGTCCGTTTGGTAAGCACCAAAGCTAATTCTGTTTTATAATCATCAAAACTAATTACAAGAATTGAATAAATCTGAGAGGAGTGAGAAAACATTTGTATTTGTCAACAAATAAGGGCCTTTACATCCTGATAAGGAAGTTGGGGAGTGAATCTATTGGTAGTATTTTTTGAGGTTTGCTACGTTCCAGGGCCGAGGTATTGCTTTGTCGCTCAGATCCTCTAAGTAGTAAGCTCCGTTTCCAGTTACGGCTGTGATTTTGTAGGGGCCCTCCCAGTTCGGCCCAAGTTTGCCCTCACCAGGCACCCGTTTATGGTCCATGGCTTTCCTCAAAACCAATTCTCCTGGTATAAATTGCCTTGGGAAAACTTTTTGGTTGAAACTTCTGATGAGCTGTTGCTGATATGCTTCGAGTCTGATCAGTGCTGCCTCTCTTCGGCCCTCTGCCATATCCAGTGCTTGCGCGATGGCTTCCTCGTTACTGGAGCTTTCAAATAATTCAGACCGAAGGGTTGAGAGACCTACTTCAAGTGGGATGATGGCCTCCATTCCATAGGTTAAAGAGTAAGGTGTTTCTCCTGTGGGGCGCCGTGCTGTAGTTCGGTAGGCCCATAATACGTGTGGTAACTCCTCAACCCATTTGCCTTTGGCATGCTTAAGCCGCTTCTTCACTCCGTTGATGATGGTTTTGTTCGACGCTTCTGCCTGACCGTTGCTCTGCGGGTACCCTGGAGAAGAGTTCCTATACTCGATTCTGAGGTCGGCACAAAATTTCCTAAAGATCTTACCATCAAACTGAGTTCCGTTGTCCGCGATTAGTACCCGCGAAATGCCGAAGCGCACTACCACATTCCTCAAAACAAACCGCTTTGTGTCTGCCTCCTTGATGTTTGCCAGTGCCTCAACTTCAACCCACTTGGTGAAATAGTCGGTTGCAACAATGAAGAATCTCCTATTCCCAGTGCCTCGCGCCAATGGTCCAACAATATCCAGACCCCACTGCGCAAAGGGCCATGGGCTGGTGAGTGGAGTGAGAGTTTTGGCTGGCTGATGAATGAGTGGAGCAAATCTCTGACATTTGTCGCACCTTTGCACGTACTGTTGTGCATCTTGCTGCATTCGTGGCCACCAGTACCCGTGAGTTAGGGCTCGGTGCGCCAGTGACCTCCCGCCAACGTGGCACCCACAAATCCCATCGTGAATTTCGTAGAGAACATTCTCAACGAGATTTGGATGCACACATAGGAGGTAGGGGCCAAGGTAGGAACGTCTGTAAAGCTTCCCAGACGGTGAGATCCAGAATCGAGCTGATTTATGCCTGATCTTGTTGGCTTCCTTTCTGTCTTCGGGGAGTTTACCAGATTTCAAAAAGACCAATATTGGATCCATCCAGCTCGGCTCTAAGTTGTTGCAGAGGACCGGAGATGCAATACTTGGTTCTGGTATGAACTCAACCCAAACTCTTCTGGCATCCTTGGTGTCCACTGATAAGCCTAGGCATGCCAGAGCATCTGCGTGGCTGTTTTTGTCCCGACTGATTCGCTCCACTCGTATGGATTGAAATTTTCTGAGTAGGTCTCTGGCCTTGCCTGCGTACATAGTCATCCTTTCATCCCGAGTTTCATAGGACCCGGAAAGCTGGTTTACTACTAGTTGTGAATCGCTGAAAACAAGAAGCTGTTCTGCACTGAAGTGTTCGGCGCTCCGCAAGCCAGCTAATAACGCTTCGTACTCGGCCTTGTTGTTCGAAGCTTTCCAGCCGAGCCTGAGAGCCTGTTCCCAGATAAATCCTTCTGGAGAAATAAGAACTACTCCTGCCCCCGAGCCTCAGTTATTGGACGAGCCATCGACGTAGAGCTGCCAGATGTTTCCAATAAAAAGTTTCCATGCTTCCGAAGCGCTAGGTCTCCCTTCTTCGGCGGTGCATGGCACCTGTGCCGAGCTCAGATTCCCTGGTTCGGTACTCTGGGTGGGAGTAAATTCTGCGACAAAATCCGCCAAGACCTGGGCCTTGATTGCTGTCCTGGGTTGATACCGAATGTCAAACTCACCAAGCTCTACTGCCCACTTTGATGTTCGGCCAGAGAAATCGGCTCGGCTGAATACAGACCTGAGGGGGAATTCAGTGAGGACATTGATGGTGTGCCCCTGGAAGTAATGTTGCAACTTTCTTGAGGCAATGAGCAGCGCGTAGGCCAACTTCTCCAGTGGTAGATATCGTGTCTCGGCATCTAGTAAAGTTTTGCTAACGTAATACACTGGTCTTTGCTCCTCATCAATTTCCCGTATCAACACTGCGCTCACGGCATGATCTGACACTGCTAGATAGAGATACAGCTCCTCTCCCAGTTCTGGAGTGGATAATAGAGGGGGTGTACTGAGGTATCTTTTGAGATTCTGCAGTGCTTCAGTACATTCGCTATTCCATTCAAATGCTGCCTTGTTCCTTAAGAGCTGGAAGAAGGGTTTCATCCGATCCGAGGATTTGCTGATAAACCGGTTCAGTGCGGCTGCCATTCTGGCTAGTTTCTGCAGTTCCTTAGACTTTGTTGGCACTTCGAGGTTCTCTATAGCCCTGATCTGATCCGGATTCACTTCAATTCCTCTACGAGTGACCATGTATCCCAAGAACTTCCCTGTTCCCACCCCGAAAGCGCATTTCGAGGCGTTGAGGCGAAGCTGGTGGGTTTTGAGGATGCTAAATACTTCTCTCAAGTCTGTGAGGTGGTTTGTAGCGAACTTGCTTTTTACTACCATATCGTCTATATAGGCTTCCATGGTTTTCCCCAGCTGATCTTTGAACATCCGAGTGATCATTCGGTGGTAGGTCGCTCCGGCGTTCTTGAGGCCGAACGGCATTACCCTATAGCAGTAAGTCCCTCTCGGAGTGATGAACGCTGTCTTTTCTTGATCCAGTCCGAACAATGGTATTTGATGATAACCGCTATAGGCGTCCAGAAAACTCATGCGCTCATGCCCTGCTGTTGAGTCTACTAGTTGATCAATACGGGGCAGTGGAAAACTATCTTTAGGGCAGGCTTTGTTCAAACAAGTGAAATCAACACAAACTCTCCATTTCCCGTTCTTTTTCTTGACTACAACTGTGTTGGACAACCACTGCGGGTACTGTACTTCTCTGATTACTCCCGAGGCCAGGAGTTTTTCGACTTCGGCAATGATTGCTTCAGTGTGCTCAACTGAGGATCTCCGACTTTTCTGTACTATGGGCCAAGCTGTAGGATTGATATTGAGCTTGTGGCAAGCAAATTCTGGGTCCAACCCTGGAGTATCATATGCTGACAACGCGAATACCTCCCTGTTTTCCCTCAGCAGTTCCAGCAGCTGAAGTTTCTCATCAGCGCCTAGCGAGGTACCGATAAGGAAGTACTTCTCCGGGTCGTCTTCTTCCAACAAAACTTTCTCTAAATCCTCCACCATCTTTTCCTCTGGAGTTCCTCCCACATCTTCCAGGACTGACTGTCCGGCCACTTCTACTATCTGTACCCGGTTGCAGAGTTGCTTTGCCTTTAATGCTGCCATGAAGCAATGTTTGGACGCAACTTGATCCCCCGCAATCTGCTCTACTCCATGTTCCGTTGGGAAACGGATGAGCTGGTGATAGGTTGAAGGGACTGCTTCCATTCGGTGAATCCACGAGCGGCCAAGTATGGCGTTATAAGGGGATGGTGTATTAATAACCAAGAACTCAATCTGGAGGGTTTTTGTTCCTGCTACGACTGGCAATACTATTCGGCCGAGCGGCCACTCCTGCTGTGAATTGAAACCGACCAACGGGGCTGCCGTTGGGGTGAGATGCTGCTCGGAGAGGCCAAGCTTTCTGAACAAATCATAATACAGTATGTCTGTTGCACTGCCTTGATCTACTAGGACTCGTTTCACATCAAATCGTTTCCCAATCCCAACAGTTATGATCAATGCATCAGTATGTGGGTGCTGTATGCCTTCTAAATCTTTGCTAGTAAATGAAACAGTGCACAGGGGGGATTTTGGTACGGTACGTACCTTTTTCGATGCCGGCTCCACTGACATGATTCGCTGAATTTGGGCAGCCTTAGCGATCTCTTCTTTCAGTGCCTCCTCAGATTCCTGAGCCGCTGTCCCATGGATCACATTTATTATCAGTCGGGGCGAATGCTCAATGTTTGCTTCTGGAAGTGGGTTCCCCAGCTCGGCCACCTCCTTACCTTGATCAATGTATTCCCTTAAGTGCCCTGCTGCCACCAGGTCCTCCAAGTGTTGCTTCAGTGCCCTACAGTTCTGTGTCATGTGTCCCCTGTCTTGATGGTAGGTGCACCTGAGCTTCTGATTGCGCCGAGCTGGATCTCCCAACATTTTCGGCGGCCAAACAAAGAAGGGTTCTCTCTTGATCTTCTCCAGGATTCGGTAGATTGGCTCCTTGAACACGGTTACAACGGCTTCATGGGATTTGGACTTATCCACCTCATTCACTGCAATCCCTCGGTGCTCTCCTCGATCTGTTTTCTTCTTCTGTCGGGCTACTTGTTCTGCTGATACTACCTCAATGGGGATCTGATCGTCCTCTAGTCGAGCATACTGCTCAATCCTGGCGCGCAGGTCTTTCAAAGCTGTGGCCGGACGCTTGGTAAGTGATTGTCTCAACTTACTTTCCGGGCGCAGATGTCACGCCCCAAAATTTGGACAATTAAATATTAACTTAGGATTAAACCCCAATCAATATTCCATCATCCAAATCCTATGGGTGAAACAAAAATCTAAACATTCTAGTCTCAGTAAGGTAATTGACAACACACCAATCATACCATGCACCATAATTTCATAAACTACCTAATACCTCCAACGTTAAAGTAACAATAAATACTTCAAAACAACTTAAATAATGTAAGGTTACAACACATGCCAAATTATTCCAATACTAAAGTCATAAAAGAAAATAAGAATACATAAACTACTAACAACCATAAACATGAGAAAACAAAAGAAGTCCAATCGACATGTCCTACGATCATAGTTATTTCTTGTCACAACCAAAGCCTCTACTAGTCCTGCAAAGGAAGCTCAACTGCGCTCAAACAGAACGCACCCGAGTTGCCAAGAGACAAAACGGGTCAGTATACAGGTATACTGGTATGAGTACAAGAATCAACACCCACGTGTCCACCAGACACAAACAAAAGTACATTAAATTCTTATTAGTAGACAAGACAAGTAGTTCTAACCGCACCGAGACGAATGGGTAGTTTCTCGAGATACGGTGGCATTTAGTTTCTTATCCGTATACAACGAAATATAAATTGATTATAAAATAGACAAAATAGAAATAAAAATATGGTGGGTCAGCCCTGCATAAAAAGTTAGTAAGACCCACCATCCTGCAAAAAAAATAAAGTTAGTATAATTTAATCATAAGTAACTTGCTGAATAAGTATGAAAATGCATCGTTTCTTGCTTAAATAATTTGAATTGACCAAAACTCAAAGAACAAAAGTTGTACAGAATCAAATTTCCTAAAAGACAACGCGAACGAATTTAACAGAAACTGAACAGGTTAAGAGAAAAACTTGATATAAAAAATTAGACGAATTTAATAGAAAAATCTGAAGCTAAAAACGAACAAAAACTGCCATAAGATGGTTTTTTTCCAAAAAAGTTCAAAACATGAAAAATGTGCAGAATAATGTTTTACTTCAGTTTACGCGAAACTAATAAAAATGAGCTCGTTTCGTGGGTTAAAACAGTCTCTAAAATCTGCCTTGCTAAAATGAATCAAACCGACAATAATCAAGATCATCCGATTATAAGTTCTAATCGATCTTTTTAATAAAAAGCTAAAACACAAAAGTTGTCTAGAATCACGTATACATGCCTCTGCTCAAATTTCATAATTTATCAAGATCGTTTACTATTTTTTTTTTCATCATGTACATATCAGTACCATTCACACTATACTAATAAATTCATAATTAAATTCTCAATCAATATAATTCGAACTATACATATAAGTTCATAATTACTTCTTTGTACCTTAACTCAATTAAGACAATTCGAACTATCATACAAGTTCATAATTAATTCTTTGTACCTTGACTCCACCACTTCGGCCCTCCCCTTCTGGCCTACACATATATCCCATGTGCCTCCCGTATACCTAACCCACTCCGAAGCCAAACTTGCACGGGGATATCGTCCCGAGTTTGACTCACACTCCCCGGATGGTTAGCATATACGTACGCGCGCAAATCAAAGCACTCGTCTACTCATGAGAACGAGGCAACAATATATATAAACATCTCATCGACATCATGAGACAAATATAACAATGCCGGGCATAAGGCATCAAACAACTCTCATAATCCTCACTTTTTTTTATACACTCTTTCTCACCATCACTCAAATAAAACAACAATCCATGGAGTCATGGTGGAGTATAAGGAATTTATCTACGGGTTCTAATTAATTTTAGTTTCATATATTCGGGAGTGTGATTATAATCATAAAATAAATACATATAAAAACCATGAACATTACATACACATCTAACCAAATAATGAAATCAATCATTTAAAAATCCTAAACCTTACATACACAATTAATCAAAATAATTAAAATCGATCAATCAACTAAAAACCTTAAACTTTACATACATCACTAATTAAAATAATTAAAATCAATTAATCATCTAAGAATCCTAAACTTTACAAACACCATTAACCAAAATAATTAAAATCAATCTATCATCTTTATGTAAAAACAAAATCAAACTAACATCAAACAAATAAAAATAAATACAACGAATTAAACATAAATCAAGGGAAGTGGGTTTTGTACTTAAAATTATTTTTGAAGATCAAAGAATCACTCAAAGAATTAATAAAGTCACCCAAAATAAAACCCTAAATCTTACATACTCAACTAATTCAAATAATTAAAATCAAACAATCATCCAAAAACTCTAAACCTTACATACACGTCTAATCAAAATAATTAAAAATTAGTCAATCATCTAAAAATTCTAAACCTTACATACCCAACTAATCAAAATAATTACGATCAATTAATTATCTAAAAATCTTAAACCTTACCTATACATCTAATCAACATAATTAAAATTAATCAATCATCTAAAAATCCCAAACCTTACATATACATCTAATCTTCATAATTAAAATTAATCAATCATCTAAAAAAAATCCCAAACCTTACATACCCAACTAATTAAAATTACTACAATCAATTAATCATCTAAAAATCCTAAACCTTACATATCCGTCTAATCAACATAATTAAAATTAATGAATCATCTAAAAAATTCCAAACCTTACATACCCAACTAATTAAAATAATTACGATCAATTAATTATCTAAAAATCTTAAACCTTACACGTGCCACTAATCAAGTTAATTAAAATTAATCACTCATCTAAGAACCCTAAACCTTGCACGTACCACTAGTCAAATTAATTAAAATTAATCAAACCTCTAAGAACTCTAAACATTGCACGTACCACTAGTCAAATTAATTAAAATAAATTAATCATCTAAGAACCCTAAACCTTGCACATATCACTAATCAAACCTCTAAGAATTCTAAACATTGCACGTACCACTAGTCAAATTAATTAAAATAAATTAATCATTTAAGAACTCTAAATATCGCATATACACTAATCAAAATAATTAGATTAATCAATCATCAAAAAAAAAAAAGTAATAAAATCAATAATCATTTAAACACCCTAAACCTTATATATATCACTAATCAAATTAATTAAAATAAATCAATCATCTGAGAACCCTAAATTTTACACGTTCCACTAATCAAATTAAATAAAATTAATCACTCATCTAAAAACCCTAAACATCTCATAGACACTAATCAAAATAATTAAGTTAATTCATCCTCTACATCCACATACAAAAATATCGAATCACATCAACCTAATAAAATAAATAAATAAATAAACTAACGAATCAAACATAATCAAGAAAAATAGGGTTTGTACTCACAATATTTTTGAAGATTGAAGCAAGACCAAGAGGATTAATTGAGCCACCAAAGTAAACCCAAAACCCTTTCTTTTTTCTTTACTTTTCTTTTCTTTTTCTTTCTCTTTCTTTTCTCCACTCCACTGATGCTCTCCCCTGCCGTCTCTCTCTCTCTCTCTCTCTCACGCAGCTGCTCTCCTATGCGGCTGCCTCTGTTTTTTCTTTTTCTTTTTTTTTTGTTTTGTTTTGATTCTAACCTAATAGAAACTAATGCTATTATAGTATATAGAACAAATACCGTATAAATATAATATAAATAATATGATATATATATATATATATATATTTTATTTTATTAACTAACTACAAAATATATAAATATACTTTATAACATCAATACATGTCACATCCTTTTTTTATATATATATATGTAAATATAAATATTTGAATTAATTATATATAATTAACTATCACCTTAAATGAATTGAACAACACATTAAATTAACTAAATATCATATTAAACTAATTAGATATCACATTAAATTAACAGAATAACACATTTAATTTTCATGTAACCACACCATTAATAAAACCAATAATAAAATAAAATCATAATAATAATAAATAAATAAATAAATAAAGACTTATGAAAAATTAGGGTCGCTACAGCAGACCATGTTTGAAGGACATGACGGCCATTTGCTCACTGCACACATTTTCTTCCAAATCGTTATACTCTTCCCAATATCTCCTAGCATAACTGCGCAGCGTTTCCTCCTGCTCCTTCCTGAGGCCGAACAGGGTATCTGGTTCCTTCGGGATCTTAGTGTTGGAGACAAACCTGGCCAGGAACTCTTCGGAGAGCTGCTTCCAGCCATGAATTGATCCAGCGGGGAGTCGATCGAACCATCGAAGTCCGGTTTCTCCCAAGCTGGATGGGAAGACTTTGCACATCAATGCCTCATCTCGGCTCCAGAGGGACATCATCTGTCTGAAATGACTAATGTGTGTCAGAGGGTCCGACTTCCCATCGTAGGAAGTGAACTTTGGTGGAGTAAACTTCTTTGGAGGCCTCATGGCCTCAATCTCCGGAGAGAATGGCGAAGAGACAAGTCTGTCCAGTGCTTTATGTTCTCTCTGGTGAACAGTACGGTCCAAATGGTCTCGATGTTGCTCGTTCTGTCTATTACCAATCAACCAAGTACGAAGGTCCTAGGGTGGGTATTCGGTTTGTTGACTACCCGTCTTCTGCCTCTTGGCCCTCTTCCGGCGTGATCCACGGGTGTGGTTACTCGCAGCTTCGCTCTGTGTTGGGATTGGTTGGCTTCGTTGTTCAGAGTCATTCCTGGGGAATTTTTTCACTGGTAATTCTCTAGATGAGCTCCTTCGTTGCAAACGAGTGGGCTCTGCTTCTGTCCTCTTCTCCGTCGGATCACCCAACACCTTCTTAAGTTGAGCTTTCAATTCCTGTATCTCCATTCCCATGGAATCTATAATTCGATCTCTATAATCCTTTTCCAGAAGGAAGTGATGAGAAGAACCTCCGGCGAACGGCAGTCGATGCTCGACAGATTCGGGGGTTCGATTATTGTTTCCAGTTTGCTCCTCCAGAACTGTCGGGAGTGCTAAACCTTTGTCCTCCGTCCTCTCCGTTTGCGGAGTGTGTGATGAAGGCGGAACGTCCTCAATCCCCATTGCCGGAACTGAATGTAGAGCTCAGAGATGAAAATGGTCCACGCTCACCGCACCAATTGTGCGTACCGGATTCCGCACTAGATGAAAGTGGATCGGGGGCTCCGCGCTTGGTTGGACTATCCAGGGACTGAGGTTCCTGCCACAGGAAGCACCGTTAGAGCTGCCCGGCCGGGGTTGGCCGGATAACCCCTCCGGTGTGGGAATTAGTGATCGGTCAAGGAGTATATAGTCGAATTTGTATGTAAATGTGGTATTGAGTGGAGTTGTTCAGTTACTTTCAATGTGAAGTTCATGTTGTATATATAATGTTCCTTACTTGCTTCTCAAGGTGAGTTCATGGAGTATAGATGCTGCCAGGTGTCGTTCCAGCATTGCTCTGGGCGTGGGACCACTTGGTAGTTGTCATTGATTGTATATTCTCATTGTAAGTATGGTGATAACTAACCACATTCCTTTGGCTCAACAACTTCTGTGATTCTAGGTATGGGGGACCACCTGAGGTGGCAACCTGCACGTGCTTGCACTCACAGATCCCACGTTTCCTTGTGAGGATTCTCCGGCTCGGTACTCATGTACTTCAGTTCGGTTCCGACGTGCATCGGCTCGGCCTTGTCCAGGCTTGTTCATGGAGATGGGCTGGGCTATTATCTGTTCGGCCCACAAATTCCGTTCCGCAGCTCGGCCCAGACCAGCGCTTCGGCTGAGCTGGCCTTTCCGCTGCGAGTTGGGCCCAAGTGCTGGAGGCCTTGGGTGGGCTGTTGATCATGAAGCTGGGCTCAACTGGTTTGTCCATATACTCATCTGACCCACTTGGATTTGGGCTTTGTCGAATTGGGCCGGCCCAAGGCTTAGACCTGACCCATTTCGCTTTTAGCCCCTTCATATATTTTAAAAGTTTTAATTATAAACATATAATTTAAATAATTTCCTGCCTTGGCCTAGTATTTTGGTTCTGCATTTGTTTTGCGGGTACAAATTTCAGCTTTGGACACACCTGAAATTCGAATTGCATTAAATTGATATATATATATATATAAATTTGGCCAACTGGAGGTATGGAAATTGATGTTGGAGAAAAAAAATAATAATAATAATATCTGCAATAAACAATGAACCAGATATGTTTAGGAATACCTCTCCAAATTATTTCTGACCTTCTGTTTGAATGCATTATTAGCGATAAAATTATATGAGAATTTTGAGACAACATAATTTATAAGATTATCATTTGGTCGAAAGTGTATTTAGATAGAATGACAGAAAAATTTAGAAGCAAAACATCATATGGAGATAAACATGACTTTGACATGCAAAGAAAAGAAGATAGGATAAGGGTTGAAAATCAAGAACATCCACATTTGATCAAAATACATTGTCTCCCTAACATTTTGAAGTTGTGTCAGCAAGATTTTTATATACACAGCCACTCCCTCGTGGACATTACTTTCAGTATTTTTATTATTATTATTATTTTTTAACATCAACCAAAGTGATATTTGAGATTTCTACAATATTCTTTTTAAGATTATTAATCACGGACACTCCATGACAAGAAATACTTAATCACTTCGTTACATTTGACAAAAATATAGACACACTTTGATTTTACTTAATTTTTTAGAGACATTATTATTATTAATTATAATAAAGGAAATTAATCAACATTACTATCAATAATATGTTTCTTGCACTTAATATATTAAATTATGAATACAACATATTTATTATTCTTTATTTCATTTAATTTTTCTTTTTTTACAAAAAATTAAAAATTTAAAGGGTATGATAATAATTTCATTATAAAATATTAATGATGATGGCCTTTTGATGTGCAACACCTCATCGATATATTATAACATATGTGGATGTATTTTTGTTAAATGTTAGGAATATTATTGTACTTTTACTAAATGTTATTAAAAAGTAAATAATATTTTAATTATAAAATTCATTTTTTCTGTTTAGTTTGGAGTTTTTAAAAATATTTTTTCTGAATTTTTAATTTGTATTTTTTTGTGTCTTTAGTGATTTTTAAAAATGTTTTAATAATTTATTATAGTTTTGATATACTTTAAAAGTATAAAATTGTATAAAAATCTTTTTAAAAATGGATAAATTACAACAACAAAAAAAATCGAGATTTGTTTAAAATATGAAATATTTAATTTCATACAAATGACACTTTTATTAATAAATCATTAAGTTAATTAATAATTTTTAATAATGTCGAAAATATATTTTAATAAATAATCTTTAAAATTTTATTAAATATATATTTTTTAAAATAGAATGTTTATAATTTTCTAAATCATGTGGGGTAATCCATATTATAAGCGAAGCTCAAGAGGTGAATTTATAATTTACCCTCAAAAAATTTATTGAATATAACAAAATATAAAAATATTATAATGGGGGATGCACCAATAAATCCCAAATTAATAACTTATACACTGTTTAGTCCTGAAAGTTTTCTTATAGACTGAAAAGTTCCATTACAATGTTTCAAACATCAGATTAATGTTTCAAACATTAGATTTCAAACATCTAATATTCATCATATTTCGATAATGCTTGAAATTATAGGATGAATGTTTCAAACATTAGATTTCAAACATCTAATGTTCATCAGATTTCAATAAATTTTGAAATTATAGAATGAAACATCAGATTCATTTACGTCATGAACATCATGATGATGTATAAATGGGACTAAATGGAGCATAAGAAAACTTTTAGGACTAAATGGTTCAACTTTTCAGAAACTAAGATTTATGGGTAAATTTTCCTATTATATATATATATATATATTATATTATGTGTATTTGGTGAATTTTTATTTTATTTTTTTCATGAATATTATACTTTTAAGTAGGTCTATATTAGGTATATTTAAAAAGTATTTGAAATGATCTAAATAAATATATTTTTGACTTTTTATGAAAAGATATGCAAAAAAATAAAGAAGTGATGTGATCTAAAAAAATAAAATGATAAAAAAATATACTAATATAAGAGACGCTAAATAGTGTCTTGAAAAATAAAAAAAGTATGTATATTTTTTTTAAATATACTTAAAAATAATAAAAACTAAAATAAAAAAAACTTAATATATAGAACCAAGCAAGGAGTTTTTTTAAAAAAATATTCTTAAAAAAAAAAACTATTTAGAGAATTGACCCACTTTTCAAACTATTTGGGAAAATAACCTGGTTTTTGAAAATGCACTTTCAAATGTAAATCGCATTTTCAGCATGCAATTTGAACTTGAAGTTGCATATTGAAAATGCAATTTCATGATGACATGGATTGCCACCGTGGCAAATTGCAATTGTGTGTTGTAAATGCAATTTCATTGAAACTGTGAGATGAAAATACAATTTCAATGAAGTATACATGAGTGTGAACTTTGAAAATCCAAATAGGAGAAACGCTATTCAGAGAAACCATTTGAAAATCAAAATTGGAGAAACCCTCCTATTCCTCTCTTGATCTCGACTCGATTCCTTGCCATTTGGTCCACCGGCGACTTTGACGTTGTGCAATAGCTCTTTCGCCGACGATTGAAGGTTTCTCTTCTCTATCTTATGCTCAGCCTGGTAGCGAACGACTTCAACTTCACATTTCTCAGTCTCAGTTAGACGGTGAAGCTCGAGCTCTCAGGTAACTACTCTCTTTTACAGTGTACTTTTGATATGGGTCTTGCTTTATTTACTGCTTTTTTCCTTGCTTTCACAGTTTTTTTGACTATTTCTGTAAACTAGTTCAATCCAAATTAGATGTGATCAAAACTTCTATATTTCTCGTTTTCTCTTTATTATCATAATCCAAACAAAGCACTGTAAATAAACAGAGGCAAAAAACTGAAGAGAAAAGCACCAAAATACTACCAATAATTTGTCAAATAATATATGAGAGAGAAACTAAAATTTATTACTAAACTCATGAGTCATGGGCAACATCATCTAACATCAAATAAACATAAAAGTTTTTCAAAAAAATAAAAATTAAAAATATGCAACACTTATATATAGGAAACAAAAACAATTAGGTTTGGGGATTTCCTCACCAGCCATGTTTTGAAAAACAGGACATGAAGATGGGTATATAATAAGAACAAAGCAATACCCAAAAGAACATAGAGCAGATACCCAGTGCTAGATCTCCATAAATACATACTTTCAACAACCTAAACCAATGAACATATATATAGTGAAATTAAAACAATATATATATATATATATATTCAATTGGAAATATGCAAAAATAAATATAAATAAATAAGGAACTGAGCTATAAAAGTCAACAATCTCTGTTTGAATGGAATGAAGTTTAAATTATCAGTTGAATTGACAATTTTACCAGGGGTAAGATTAAGGGTTGACTTCTTTTTTTTTTTCTTCTCATTTTAACATTGGTAGATTAGCTGGGTGCAGGAACAAATTGAAAAAATTGAGACTTTAAATGATAAAAATCTAATGGTGACATGTGCTTTGAAGAATACATGATCATGGCAATTAAAATAAGAGTTAATTCAGAGAAAATGTGTGTGTGTGTGTCTGTGTGTGTCTGTGTGTGTGACAGAGAGAGAACTGGTTTCTCAAGTTGTCTTCTTTCAATATATCTTCTTCTCTTCACCTTCATGCTGTGACCCATGGGTACATTTTTTTAATTTCTTTTAATTTTAATTGGAAATTGATAATATTGAACCTAGATACATACTTAGATTATGTGTATCTAAAAAATAAAAATAAAAATTTGATTAAGAGATTTTTTAAAAATCACTAAAAATAAAGTATTACTATATATCTTATGTGGGTTTGTCATACATATTAGGGTGCACTTTCTTAGTCATTGTGAAATTGTTTTTATCCACTGGTTTTGGGAGTTTGACATAATTCTGATTCCTATCTCTATATTCATCAATATCAACGTATATTCATAGCTTTTTTAGGTGGGGCGGACAGATACTAATATGTGGCTAATTTTTGTTGGTATACAATTTACAGACCATTTGATTTGTTTGCTTATTCTTGAGGTCGGTTTGATTGTGGTTCAATTGTGTTAGTTTTTGCATTTTCATTTTGATAGGTTTGACTGAAGTCGTTAAGTGTTTAAAAAATGGTTAATCATAAAAAGCTTAATTAGAAGAAACATATGTGGAAGATATTTTTAGAAAAGAAGTATGATTTGGAATCAAATAAGATGGTCTTGCAAAGGTTACACCGTTGAACATGAGCATTGGATCTATTAAAGTGTTTTGAAAGCATTGTTTTTATGATTTTGGTGGAAGATAGTGTTATATTTTTTTATTTCACGATTTTGGTTGAACATAGTGTTGTTATATGTATATATATATATTTGTGTGTTTGTCTTAGATTCTGCTTATAGAATAGCTTACTGCTTGGAATAAGTTACAGCAGAGAAATGGAATTTAAGTACGAAAAAGATAAACACAGTATAACGATCCTAGATTTTTACCCGGCTTTTATGGTGTTCCAGACTCAAGTCTTGTGGTTTAATGTTATTATTTATGCCTTTTCCTCCTCTTACTCTTCGAATTTGAGTTTTGGAATGTCTTAGGTGTGTGTAGAACAGGTTGGTTGCTAATTGGTTCAGAACCTTGTTGTCCAGAATTTTGGTCTTCCGCTCGAGCGGGCCTTCTTGCGCTTGAACAGGTTTTGCAAACATTCAATACTTTGCACGTCTGCAAAAAAAATGTTGGAGAAGTGTTTTTCAAACTCAAGCGGCATTTCTTACGCTCGAGCGGGTCTTGTTGCCCTCGAGCAGGTGGTGCCTTGTTGTTATGTCTGGCACTTGAGCGGCCTTTCTTGCGCTCAAGCGGAACAAAAGTTTGTATCTGACGCTCGAGCGTCAAACTCTCCGCTCAAGCGGACTGCGCATATATCAGATCGCGAAAGTGACATTTTAAATCACTCTTTCATCCTTTTCTCTCTCTCAAACTTTCCAAAAACCTAGATTGAGACTTTCTCTCTCTAAAATACTCTCTTTCTCTCTACATTTTGGCCTAGATCAAGTGATCTTTACATCCTTGTGTCTTCATTAAAAAGTTGAAGTAACTCAAGATCTATTTTTTGGACCGAATAGAGTGGGATTTCGACATCTTTGGAGTTTCTCTCTTGCTTGGCTCATCTTCTCTTCTTGAGGTAGGGATATTTTACACTTTAATATGGTTTTTAACCTAGGTATTTGTTCTTTTGTGTAAATGGTGGGATTTGGGAGGATTTGATTAAAGTTAAGGTTTGAATTCAAAATTGAAAGAGGGGCTTCCATGTTGTTTTTACAAAATGACTATGGGGTTTGTATATGAGATTCTCTAGTGTTAAAATGGTTAAATTTCAGCCGTTGGGTTGATATTTGAAGAAAAATAGAATTTTGCCCTAATTCGAGTTGGATAACCAAATTGTATAAATAATGAAATTGATGTGGGAAATGTGAAATTGGAAGGGTATGTGAATGAATGGTGTAGTTGGATTTGTTAAATCACTCACCTATGGAAATTTGATAAATTATCTATTTAAAAGATTGTATATCGGTTTAGAAATATCTGTATTAGGCTATTGGTGGAGGATAGCTTTGATTGTTGTAGAAATTGCATGTGGATTAGGTGAATTGAAACTATCCCATGGTTGATTATCATTGAATACGATCATACTGTAAATACATTGTGTATGTATGTTTATTTGGGAGTGGAAAGGGGATGTACTCCATGTGTGATTATGTGTTTATATACATTGCATATGTATGTTTGTTTGGGAGGAGAAAGGAGATGGACTCCATTATAATTAAGTTGGCCGGAGTATCCTAGGTGAAAGTTCCGAAATCTATACATGGGTGCCGATCCCGCGGACGAAACATCCGTAAAATGGCAGTTTGGAAGTGTCAATGTTTTGATTGTGAAATCGTTGAACCATTGAGTTGTAATCACATTTGGGTGATTGAAAAATAATGAAATTAACTCATGCATTAAAATGAATTGAGGGAAAATGAAATGGAGCATGGAATTGATGTTTGTGATTATATATATATATATATGAGAATATGAATGTTTATCCCGATCATTGGTATGCATAAATACTTATATCTTTGTTAAACCTCATATACCGTGTGAGATTATTCCTACTGGGCTGTGGCTCACCCTATTTGGGGAAAACATTTCAGGTAATGATGGCATGCCTCCACCAAGGCAATAGCATTGAAGGGTTATTTGGGAAGCAAGAGGGCTTCTTGTTTTGTTTCACATTTTGTATAGCCTAGGGCTTTAATTGTAAGGGCTAGTCCCACTTTTGTCGTAACCAAGTTAAGACTTGAAAAGGTGTAAGCCCGAAGGGCATTCATTTATGTTAAACTCTCTTGTAATATTAATTTCATGTAATGAAAAAACTGTTTACTCTGATGTATGTTGCCTTCTTTATATATGCTTATAGGTTATATTTATGGTTATATTTTAAGGGCGTTACACACAGACAAATAGTTTAGCCCCATTGAATATGGACCAAATCTGTAAAGATGATATATCAATAAAACCCTAGGTGAGCAGTGATTATAGATCCAAATGGGCCTAGGGTGAAATGGAAGTGGAGGATTTGAGTATGACATTTTGTGAATGGGTTTGTTATGCAACAATCTAGGTCAAACCAGCTAATAACATTAGTAATGATAATTTTTTTTTTCCAACATGAAATCGCATGTTCAAAATTCAATTTCATGGTGAAATTGCATTTTGAAGATGCCATTTCATATTCACTTGACTTACTGATATATAGATGTTGGCCATGTCAATATGAAATTATATGTTGAAGATAAGATTTCACCACGAAATTGTATTTGTAAACCTGCAATTTTAAAAAGTGAGTTAGTTTGAGAAATAGTTTGAAAAGTTGGTTATTTACATGAATAGTTTAATTTTTTGAAATATTCACATAAAAAAAAATTAAAAAACTCGCAGATTTGGACTTTTGAGATTGTGTGACATTTATTTTTTTATAGTTCACATAAAATGGAATTTTCAGCTTTCAATAATGGAATTGACTATCTTTTCAAATTATTTCACTATTTGGAATCACATATTAATAATGCGATTTAAAATTGAAATTGCATCTTGAAGCTGCGATTTCAGTACAAAATTACATTAACTATAAAGGCATTTTGGTGATATTGGGTGATGCCTTGCACACACACACACCCCATTGTACTATTTCATTCATGTTTTTTTATAATTGCCTGACTCACAGATATTTCATAATGCCAGGTATTGCTAGGAAGGTTCTTTCTATATTAGCATCAAACATGCTTTGTAATTAGTTACAATAGTTTAACCTTCTGATATAATGTTGTGTCTGATGTTTCCAATCTTGCTGCCAAGGTAATAAAAATATCGTCATCCATTAAATACAAAATTCTATGTCATAGTGAAAAAGAATTCATGAAAACAAATTTCATTGAATTGAACTTTGTAAAATAGAATAGAATAGATAATAGGATACAAAATAATAAATAAAAATATGAATTTACGATTTGAAACCAATAATACAATTAAATAACAAAACATGATGAAAATTGGCCTTAATGGAACATAAACAAAACAACTCAAGATCAGTATAACCATCAGCGCATCCGCTTGCATCCCAATTGAGATACTTTGCTTTAACTTTTTTCTTTAAACTGTACTACAATGAAATTGTCCTTGTATTATATGTAAGTACACAAAAAGTAGATTACAGAGATAGTATTTAAATTAGTTATCATAGTTTTTATTAACCTATTTGACTACAGTATCTTGTTGTGACCCATTAATAAAAAGATACTATTCATTTTAATCAATTACAAGTTTATTGATTTATATTGTTCACATTTATTGTATGATAAATTTGAACACAATGTTGATGTTTACATGTTCGATATATTATTTGTAGGTTATTGTAGCGATGGACCCGAGTCCAGCTGATCCTACTGTGCTGACGTTACAACAGTCTTACAGATCCATTTTAGCATGGACTTTCTCGGTACGTATATATGACACTTCATTTGCTTTAAATTATTACATTATATGTCAAGTGAAATTGTATTAATTGTTATGTGATTTTTACACAGGATGATGTTGACTCCGTTATACTTACGTGTCGATGTCGCAAGGCTGCGATAGTACGTATGGGATGCCCTGATGCACGCATAGTCCCATACTTGCAGAGAGCAGGATTTTCTGGACTCATCCATGTGCCGTTCATACAGTTAGATTGGCATCTTATTACTGTAATAGTAGAGAGGTGGCGATCAGAGACACACACATTTCACTTAACATCTGGGAAGGTAACCATCACATTGCAAGATGTCAATATCTTATCTGGACTACGGGTTGATAGTAACGCTGTTACAGGGAAGACTAGTTATGATTGGCCTGTTGTATGTAATCATCTTCTAGGGACAGTTTCACCTACCAACCAACTCAAAGGCTCGAGGTTAAACATGACGTGGCTTTCCCAAACTTATGGTAACTTACCCATTGATGCTGATGATGTCATAGTTCAGCGCTATGCTATAGCATTCATTCTCCAGCTTTTGGGTGGCAGCATTTTTGCAGGCAAATCTGGTAATATGGTGCAATTGATGTTTTTGCCTTTACTAGAGGACTTTGATGCTACTGGGGAATACAGTTAGGGAAGTGCAGCACTGGCTTGGTTGTATCGAGAGTTATGTCGTGCATCTCGCGAACGTGTGCATGACATTTCTGATTTTCTTATCCTTGTTCAAATTTGGGCGTGGTATAGATTTCCCCACATTGCTCCGCGTCGTCTTCTTAGACAACCAATAACGGACGGTCCGCTCATCACACGGTATTAACCATTTACATGTTATTATATTTTACTTTACTATGATTATTTAGACATTATTATAGTATTGATTAATAATATACTCATTTGTTTAAAATCTTTAGTTGGCGGAATGCATTTAATGTTCGAGAGATAAGTGTTCCTTGGATAGGCAGACCTTTGCACAAGTAAGTGTTCTGTTTATGTTTTACTATAGTAAACATGAGTTACTTATAGGGATGCAATAATGGCCCGACCTGGCCCAATCGGGCTTCGCAGGCTCCCGCCTTTTTAACGGGCCGGCCCATGGGCCAAACAGTGGGGCCCAAGCCCAAGCCCAAGCCCACTCATAATCGGGCCTGGGCCTGGGCCGCGAGTCGGGCCTAATCGGGCTTTTTTTATTATTATTAGGAATAAAAAATTAAAAATAATTATACTAGAGTATTTTAGTTAAGATTAATGAGATATTTTGTTTGGTTATGTAATGTTTCATGGTGATATTTAAATTTAATTATGTATAATTTATATTTTTTTAATTATGAACTTATAACTAAAAAAGCATACAATTATGTAATTTTTTTCTTTCGAAATAAATAATTTTATATATATGAGGATGAAACTTTCAATATTACAATATTAAATTATTTATATAACATTTATTGAATGAATAATTTTTATTTCAAAATGAAATAAAATAATACAAAAATTGATATTATTAAATAAATTAGGTGTAGATTATTGATAATGGTAAAACAATTGCATCACTATAGGTCAAGTACATTTCAACTAGGTTGGCACCTACTAGCCTACCAATCATTTGCATTATACTCTACCTCAATAATCTAATACCAAAAAATAAAATAAAATGAAATGAAATAGTAAAAAACAAATTATTGATCAATTATCGTAGGAGACAGACATTTCAATCGCGTTGCTCGAGGATATGTCATCCAAATCATTTTGAATTCACTCATTTTCACTATAATTTTGTCTTCTTGTAAACGCATGCATATGATCTCTGGATATCGTCAGTGCCTCAGCCATTTCGGGTGAAAAGCCTGCTCCGGTAATCTATTAACACCCATCCACCTGCACTAAAAGTTGTTTCTGAAGCAACTGTAGAAATAGGAACGGTTAGTATATCACGGGCCATCTGTGAAACCACATGCCACATAGTTTCATTTTGTGTCCACCATTCTAAAATGTCAAAATCATTGGTGTGGGTGTTGATTTTTGACCACACAACCAAACAGGAAATACTCAGCAGGAGAGCACCAGTAAAATAGATTAAGCCTCGAACAACCTATCACGAAAAGATAAGAGTCCGGCGATGGTTCGTCCACCCGGGGGCACTCTGATGATCAAGTTAGCAATTATCTCTCAAAGATAACCAATAATGCTTAACTCACTAGACAAAAAATAAAAAAACATACCTTAGACCCACGATGGTGCCTTACTTTTTATAGCTAGCACTAACCTGATCCTTGTAGAAGCCTAACTTCAATGGACTTTGGCTTAATGCTCATTTTGGACTCCCAGCAAGATAGAGATAAACTCCTTAAGAGCTCTATCTTTATCCATTCTAAGGTCCTTCCCAGTTCTAGGACTCTTATCCCTTATCCGCTCATCTCGAATTCCGGTATCTTCGCAGATAATCTCGGCCCAGCCGAGATCACCTCGGCAACATGACCAAGACACGTGGCATCTCAGCTGACACTCCGATGCCACCTTGGCCACGTGTTGTCATTCACAAAATATGCCCCCACAACTGCCCCTAGGTTCTATTACATCGGCATCATGAGGTGATGAAACCTACATCATTTGTTCACATGGCACGTCGGCTAAGACTTACTCTATCCTTCATGACCGAGATTGTCACTCGTCAGCTTCATATGACCAAGACTCCTGTAGACACCCCATTTTTGACCGGCCTTAAGACTCAGACGTCATCGATTAAGCTCTCGGTGATTGCGCATGTTGTGTTCGTTCCGAGGTTACGGAGTCTCGACTAAGAGCCTTGCCTCCAGACTTCGGGACTCTTTTGTGCTTTATCTCGGTTTGCGAACCAAGTTCTGTTTTCTCTTCCTGAAGGGAGGGAGAGATCTCGTAGACCATCTCTCAGTGGCCGTAGGCTACTTTTCGTGGTCGTAGACCACTGTTCCCATTTGGAGACTAGTTTTTGATTTTCGTAGCCGTCGGCCGTGCGCCTCGGTTCGGGACCGCTTAACTTTCTCCGTTTGCTCTGGTTTTTGGCACACACCTTGTTTCTCCTCTCTAGAGGGACACTGTGGCCCGGGAGACCACCTTCGTGGTCGCACGCCACTTTCGATGCTTTACAGTCAGTTTTCGGGGCACCCGGCTGCACGTTTTTGCCCCCGAACCCTCGTTTTGCAGCCGTCTTGGTTCTTTTTTGCCTTGGACCTTGTTTTCATTGTTTGGAAGGTGGTACAAGGGTGGGAGACCACCTTTTCTCTTGGAGACCACCTTTTCTCCCGCCGACCGTTTTTCTTGTCAGGAAGCTGGCCTCCTTGGTCTTTGAGCCACTTTTGCAGGTCTCCCACCATACCACAAGCTTGAATTCAATGTGGAGACCACCCTAGGAGGCTGCCGACCAGCTTTTGAGACTTGACCCTTTTGAACCTGGTCGGCCGACCAGGAAAAGTGGTCGGCCGACCACCTGACCCTTTTGAACCTGGTCGGCCAGCTCTCACCTTTTCTGTCTCAGTGAGTTGATTCCAGTTGTGCCAGCTAGAAGGCACAGAATGGATCCGCCATACACGTGCATGGAGGATCTTCAAACTTGGTTTTTAGCTTCTTTGAGAAGCTAAGGGCTTGTATCTCTATAAGAAAGGCCCCCTTTTTCATTTGTAAGGGTTCAGAAAATTGGTTTAAGGCAAGAGGCTTACATCTCTCTATATCTCTATACTTTGAGCCCTAAAGTGCTTGGTTCTTGATCCCTTTGCACCACACCTCATACCTTACCACCTCCACCATTGTTACTAAGTTCTTGGAGGTCATTTTCAGAGGTTAAAGGTTGGGTTTTTGGTCCAGAAGGCTGCTGGTTTTGCTGAGCTACAAGGGTAACTCCTTTTCCCTATTTTAAGCTTTATTTTGATCTATCTCTTAGCCTTGTTTTCAAGCATATTTGAGCTTTGGTGTAAACTGAAAAAAGTCTTATTTTGAGGTTCTTAACATGTTTGTTTAAGATCATTTTTCTGTTGGGGGTCATCTACCCCCTTGCATGCTTCATTTTACCTTGTTTTGAGCCATGCCTTAGAGCATTTGTGTTGGCCTTTGTTTGGCCTTTTAGCCACTGAAATCCAATGGATTTTCAGTGGCTAGCACACTATTTTGAGTGCCAAAATCAGAGAGGGGTGACCCTCTCTCTCCTTGTTTTATTTTCTAGCATATTTGGCCTTACAAAGGAGCCTTCATTTGCACACCTCCAAGACTTATTTCAGGCCCTTTTCAGTGACTTTTAGGGCCTGCCTAGGCTCTGTCCAAAGTTGGTTTTGTCACCTTGGGTGTGTCCCTTGCATGTGTTGAATAACCCCTTTTATAGCCTATCAAAGGAGCATGTCATTCTTGCATGCATTGATCATGTTTCAGTGAATTTTTGGGCTTTATTTGGCATGTCATGTCTCTGACTTTTGCTGGTTTGGTGGCCTCTTGAATGCTTCATATGCTTGTAGTGTAAATCATGTTCACTAGCTCACATTGCATGTTGTTTTGGCCCTTGATTCTAGCCTATTTTGGCCATGTCATAAACTGATTTTATTCATTATTTGGGCTGCCTTAGCTTTTTTTTTGAGGTCCCATGGTCGAATGGTGCTTGCCTCATACACTTGTAGTGTAAATCACACACACTAGCTTTGTATGCTCCTTGAAGTAACATCTCATTTTAGCCTATGTTGTGTCCATTTCAGCATGTTCTTGGGCTTATTTTATCATGTCATACCTTTGTTTAGATTTGGTTTGGTTAGCCCTTGCATGCTCCATACGCTTGCCATACAATCCCATGAAATAGCCTAACATGCGTCATGTTGTGACATGTCTTTTTAGCATGCTTTTGGCTTAACTTCAAGAAGCTTTTATCCATGTTTTGGTATGCTTGAGGTCTAATTTTGGTTGTCTTGGTCATCCATGACTTTTTTTGCATAGCTTTCGTTCAATCTTGCTTGTAAGCTTTGTGTATTGAATCATCTAGCATGCATTACTTGGCCTATTCCAATGATTTGGCATCATTTTTATTGTAATTTCAGTCCATGTTTCATGACCATGCACATGCATTTGTCACTTAATCAATGCGTTGGAGGGTTTGTCCCTTTATGCCTTAACATGAGCCATTGCGTATGCATTCATGCCATAGCTTGCGAGCCATCATTTCAGTGATTATTTGGGGTTATTTTTCCATAATATAACTCTAATTTTTTGTGCGTAAGTCATATCATGTTTGGTCTTAATAGGTGTAGTGTAATTCACCTTATTTGCCTTACATATTCCATGTCATATACCCCCTCATGCTAGCACATTTTGGCTTCCATCCATACATGTTTTAGACTCATTTTGACATGTCTTAGGACTGTTTTGGGTTGCCTTTGTCATATGCCTCATGCTTTGTATAGCTATAGTGCAATCGGCCTTGCTAGCTTTGTGTTTCGATGCTTCACGTATGCTATCTTTGAGCTATTTGGATGATTTGGCATCATTTACTACTTGATTTTAGAGCATATAGACTTGCCATGCTCCCACTTTTGTCCCCCTTTGAGTGCCCCTAAGGGTTGTGTTCTTATTGCCTAGCTTGTGGACCAATATGTGTGCATGTGTGTCTCGCCTTTTGGTGCCTTAGTCTTGGTGTTTTGGCCACTGATTTGGGTGTGGCTGAGGCCCACTCATTTTGGTTTAAGTCCATTTTGCATTGAGTATGCCATTGTAGTTCATAGCATTACGCATGCCATGTAGTTCGTCGCATTGAATATGCTATTTGATATTCGCATCGTGTATGCTAGTCACATCTTGCCATATTGTTGCATATGTTGTCTTGCATTGAGTATGTGAGCATTAGCATTGTGCATTGTGCATGCCATTAGCCTTGTTAGGTTATCCATGTTGCATTTCATATTGGCATTGTGCATGCTATCATGTCATCCTTTGCATGTTTGCATCACTTAGTTGCATAGCATTTAGGTTGTATGCTTAGAGTCGCATTGTGCATGCCATTGTTTGTTGCATTGTGTTCGGAATAAGAGTTAGTCCGAACACAGGAAACGAGGGACATTTCGTACTCAAAGTGACGAAACGTGCCTCGACTCCCGGTCGCCGACCCTCTTGACTATACATGATGGAGTTTAGGCATTTATGTGTTCATATGTGCATTCATTCCATATCAAGTCATGCAATTCGACTCCTCGGCCATCATGTATCGAGATGCGTGATTGGTGGCCCGAGGGTCGAGGACTACACTCCCTTGAGCTTGTGCAATGATGGGAGAGTGGTCGTGCACACATTTGTTGAAAATACCTTGCTATACCTCTCTCTTGCTTTATGTTGTAGAAAACCAGGAACATGAGGCAGAAACTGGTCGGCCGACCAGCTTTTCTGGCAAGCCGACCACCCCTTTTGGTTTCTCCCACAAATGGTGGTCGGCAGGTGGTCTCCAAGGCCAACAGCTGGTCGACAGCCTTCCCACAGCTTCCCAGGGTGGAGTTTCAGCCTTCTGGAGCCTTGTGCAGTGTTCTGAGGTCAATTGCAAACAAAAGCAAGTCGAAGCATCGCGATGGATTTCCCGACAAAGCGATTCAAGCATGCATGCATTCATTGCCATCCAAGGCAGAGCTGAGGCAGTCCATTTCATGTAGTTTGCATGATAGTTTTATTGCTTACTTAGTTAAATTTGTTAATTAGTCAGCGTTATGTAATAATTAGCTGTAGTTAGTTATTCATTTCGTTGTGTATTATTTATTCGGACCCTCTGCGAGAGGGTGAACTTTGTAATAAGTGTGCGTGTGTGTGATGCATGTCTTCCAACCCCACGTCTTTCTCCCTTTTATTTACCAGCTTATAATGGTTAGTTTTAGGGCATGTTTCAATTAGCATCTATATGTTCGCATGCTTGCATTCATTCATTTGTATTGCATGTACCGGGCTCAACGCATCATGCTAACTGCATTGTATTTCAATTCCAAGTTAAATACATGTATCGATTGTTGCATCTCATATGCCATCTTAGAATAGCCGAGCCTATTGTAGTTGCATTTTTGCATGTGTTGCATTAGGCATTCTTAGCATAGTTAGGAATCATGCACGATTTCTAATTAACTTCTTTCTTTGGCTCGGAGTATTCGGTAAGTGTTTATGCTTTAGCATCCTTGCATGTGTGTGAGTGACTGCCATCATAGCATGCTTACCATGAGGCTATGTGCTTATGTGATATAACTGCCTGAATGCCTGTGGGTGAAGGTTGGGTTGCTTGAGTTGGAATAATTCATCGAAACCCGTGTTTTAGCCTACTTGCAAGTAGCAAACTTCAATCCATTTTCAAAACAAACGGATATGCGATGCTTTGTTCCAAGTTAGGCAATCCAGTCTATACTTGTATGCTGTGCGCATCACATAGTAATTCTAGGCTAATAAACCGGAATAAGAGCACATTTGTTTTCAAAAACTCGATATCATGCTTAGTAGTGGCCAATCTTTAATCGGGCGAACGGGGGTGCTCATGAAATGACCTTCCCCAATCGTACCCAAGTTCCCGAGGTGAGGCAACTTTGGTGATGACGGACATGTGGCCTTAGGCACGAGTCAGGGTTTCCTAAATTCCCCCAAAATAAAATATTTAGGTAGCAACTCTGTATCTGGCAAAACAGTCCATATTTGGCACTTCTTTCTAAAAATCTATTTTTCAAAACGATTTGCCGGATTTGGACTCTTTGATGATTCATCGGTCTTGCATTGCACTCTGCGAGATTAGATACAGGACCGTGATATTGAGTCCGAACTGTAGTGAGCCCCAATGAACAAAACAGGATTTTCCCGGGACGTTCGGGGACGTCTACAACTCCACAGTTTACTTTATCAATAACCAAGAATCAAGAACCAAGTTCTTTGAGTTCCTTAACCGAGATCACTTCTCTAGCCAAGGTTTTTGCTTCATTAACTCAAGAACTCCAAGAGTTCTATCTGCGCATGAGTTGCCACGCACAGTTTTCTGAACCGTTTTCGTCACACGTCTTTCTCTCATTGATCTGTACTTGACACGCGCTATCAGGTCACGTCGCTTCTGCGCACGCCACCTGACAAACATGTCGTCCAAGGCAGATCGTTATGGTTTGCCGCCCTTTCGAATTTTTAACAAAAACAACTTCTCTCTCTGTCGTTTCACTTTGCATTCCTTCATTTTTGCTTAAGTTTTCTCTCTTTAAAGCTTCACTCCCAAATCCTCCATTGTCGTTCCTTTTGAGCTCTGCCATTGCCGTATTTACCACCTCCGGCGCACTTTTCATCATCTGCTTTCGGTCATTCTCGTCATCTGACTCCGGTGACCTTCATATCGACATTCATTTCACTTGGTAAGTTCACAATTTCTTCCCCCTTAAGTTCGGTCTCTAATTTATTTCGAACTCTATTGCATGTTTATACGTTGTTTGCTGCCATTGTGAATCTGTTTGTGTTCTTGAATCTTTACTTGTGCTTTGAATTTCATCATTTGGGTGTCAAACGTGCTTGTTCACGACTTAGTTTTTTTTCAATCTGCCTTTGGGTCTGTACATACGAACTGTTCATACACTTGAGACTTTAGGAATTTTGTCATTGTTCTTAGTTTTTGCACATCTGCACACACTTACTCAGTGTTCTTGAATGAATGTTGCTTTCTTGACTCTGAATCTTGCCTTTTTTTGTTTTTCTTTGACTTGGTTCCAGATTCTTGCCATTGATTCTTGTTTCCATATAGATTTAGGCTTGGGATTTGATAAAGAAATCACATACTTAGGAAAAACTGAACCAAAACCCCCCCCTTAGATCCTAAAAAACCCTTGAAGTTGCAAATTAAGGTTTAGCCGAGGTCTTTAAACCCACACCAAACATTCCTTTTTGAATATTTGCCCTAATCTCTATCAGCCGACATCGTGGGTATGTTCAGATGGAGAGTAGACACCCTAAAAAAATGGAGTATTTCCGTCGACAGTTCTCCATCCCAACCGATGTTCACCTCAGATTGGCTGGGGAGGAGGACTCCATCATGCCTAATGGGGATTCTATGCCCTTCCCAATAGTAGCCTTTATAGAGTGTGGTCTTTAGTTTCCCCTAGACATTTTCTTCAGGGAGGTCTTGCACTACTATAAGCTCAACCCTATACAGCTAGCCATCAACTCATATCGGGTTATCAATGGTATAATTGAACTAGCACACCGAGAAAAAGCTAGGATCACTTTAGCCGACATCCAATTTTGCTATACCATGTGTGGTCTCAAGTCCGAAAAAGGCTACATCTACTACCTAAAGCCCAGATCCACTGCCTTCAAACTAATAGCCGACCTCCCAGACTCCAACAAGAGTGCTGGAGATGATTACTTCATCGTCTCGGGTAATTAGGAGTTCTCACCTGATGACGACCTCCATCTTTATCCTCTAAGCCGAATGGTGTTTAAAGAGGGTGATGGTAAGGATTGACTCATTCTTTTAATCACATTTTTGTTAGGACTTGTCAACTTGATATATCTTCGTCTGAATACTTTTGCCTTCTTACTCTTTTTTACAGCTCTTTTCCAACCAGCAAAGGGATTTCAACAATCATTCGTTCCCAGTCGAGATCTAAAGAGGCTGTTAGACCTCCTTGTGCAGAAGCACAAGATGCCAATTCTACTAAACTACATTTTAACTTACAAGTCGGCCCTGCCCGATGTCCCTCGAAAGAGCAAATCTCTACCTTCTGCAACATCTCTTCCTGCTGTTTCATTCTAATCCAATGGAGTAGCCATCAACATTTGCTCCCCAACTGATTCCTCTAGCCCAGCGCCAACGCCGACGCTGAGCTCCACTCTTCACTCTTGCAGGCAGAACTTATAGCCGTAAACGCCAAAACACTGAGGCGTCGGCTTATGATCCAACAAACCCACCTACTACACTTCCAGCAATCCGCTTGGGTACCAAAGTCACTGTTGCCACCTCTGCCAAAGAGATGGGTTGCAAACCAGCCATCGTTGAGGATCTCCTAGCCAATATCCCCAGGGTTGTGACGGTGCAATCCTTACATTCTCCATCCCAAACAAAGCCAAAGCTGAAAAGATTGAAAAAGGCCAAGGCCAAGGCCACAGTGACTTAAATTGACTCTGAGGACACTATGCCAATTTTGAAATTAGCCGAGGCAAAGAAGGGTCAAACGGTCGCCGAGAAGAAGCTAGTCGAGGCCGATGCACCCGATTTCTAACCACCAAAAAGGCCGAGGTCTGACCACCACGAGGGTAGCCACAGCTACCCTCGTAATATGACGTGGGCTCCCGAGGTCATAGTGGATGACAGATCCCTGACGGCTGGTGACAGCGCTATGAATCTTGAAGTCGGCGCAGCCCTGTCAACGGTTGTTCTTTTGTCTGAAGATATGAACCGTATGGCCGAGCTGCATGAATATGAAAACTTTGCCCTTATGATGCAGCACTCGATCTTGGTAAGTCTCTTTCTTACTCTTTTGTAATTCTTTTATACTTAGTTAAATTTCACTAATCTGTTTTTACTTCTTGTAGGCCATCACTCATACTTGGTCAAGACTGAGATGACAAGGAAGGAGTTGGCAAAAAAAGACTAAAGAAGTTGCCAAGCTCCTCTCCTCACTCAATCATGCCAAGGCCAACAATCGAGCCCTGTTGGATCAAGCCAAGGCCTCCAAAGCTGCTCAAGATTTGGCTAAGAAAAAAACAAAAAATGCCGATGTTGAAGCCAAGGCCGAGGCTGCCAGAGCCGATCTTGAGGCTGCCAAGGCCAAGGCAGCTGATTTAAAGGCTAGGCTTCAAGAGGCCCTTGACTCAAAGAAGGCCGAGGTCAAGGCGGCCAATGAGAAAGCTTATGAAGAAGGGCAAGTCGCCGTCTGAGACTAGTATAAACTAGGGATGGGCATAGGGTTATTCGACCCGCCCAAACCGCCATACCCGATCTGAACGGCACACGTATGGGCAGTTTCGCAAACACATTAGGGTAGGGTGCAGTTTGGATTTTATCTAATTTTTAGGTTGCGGGCGGGTTACGGGTTTGAACCGCACCCGCCCAACCCACCCGCATAAACCCTTCTTTTTTTCTTTTTTCTTTTTTTCAAATCTGGTTTTTTTTTTTCCCCTTCAAATCTAACCATTCATCTCACTTATCTATATAACAAACAAACCAAAAAAAACCCTAATCTTATCTATCTCTCAAACTCCCCAAAACCAGAACACGAACTCACTCTCATCTCACCTCATCTCATCTCATCAGTCTGTCTCTCATTATCGTGTTTTTCATCTACATTGCACCGATCGACTCTCTCGCGTCGCAAGATCGACCCTCTCGCGTCGCAAGATCGACCAATCGACCTCACTCTCTCATCACACCAATCGACCTCACAAGTAAGCCCCTTTCTCAGTCTCAGTGTAACGCCCCCCAAATAATACAATAATGATAACTCATATGCGGAATAAATATGAGAAACAACATACTTTCATTTATCAGAGTTCACTGTTTAACAACCAGTTAAATGCCATGTAGGTTTAAATCTTTCCAAGTCATTGCTTGGTTACACAAATTAAGTCTCGCTCATTACATCTTAAGCCATCGGCTTTACAAATAACAAACATACACACATAAGACATAATTAAGAAGCTCTTGCTTCCCAAAAGTCCATCCATGCTATTGCCTTGGAGGAAACATTTCACCTGCGCCTGAAAATGATATTCTCGTATAGGGTGAGCCAACAGCCCAGTAGGGATAATCTAACACAATATATGAGGTTTGGCAAAGGTATAAATACTACGTGCATAAACAATACCGATACTAAAACATCCACAAGGCCTGTATATTCATATGCCACTAAGACATAACCTCATTCCATTTTCCTTTAATTCTTTTCTAATTCATATATGCTACTCAGTTCATGAGTTAAATTCATTATCTTTCAACAACCAAAATGAAACTATAACCCAATGGTTTTCCAACTATGCAAAACACACATAACCACTTCAAACTTGTCATTTTACGGATATTTCGTCTGAAGGAATCGACACCCATTTATATATAAAATTTCGGGTCTTTCATCCAGGACACTCTGGCCAACTTGCTTTAAATGGAGTCCGTCCCCTTTCTCCTCCCAAACAAATATACATATCCAATGTATTTATAAACATAATCACATATGGAGTACATCCCCTTTCTCCTCCCAATAAACATACATATGCAATGTATTTATAACATAGTCATATTCAATGACACCAACAATGGACTAGCATTAAATCGCCTAATCCTCATGTAATTTTTACAACAATCATAGCTACCTCTACCGATAGCCCAATGTAATTATTTCTAAAGAGATGTTCAATATCAAAATAAATAGTTTATTCCAAACTTCCATAGGTGAGATAATACATATCCAATATCACCATTTATAATCACAACCTTCCAATTTCACGTTTTCAATGTTAATCCCAATTACTTATGCAAAATAATGATTTAATCAAATTATGACAAAAATCCCATTTTTACCAAATATCAACCCAAATACCAAAAACAACTACTTTGGTACAACATGATCCTATATTCAAGCCTCGCACTCATTTACCTCATATTCATCAAAAATCCCTCTTTTCCATATAACACCCAAATCTTAGATTTGTCCAAACCTCAACCAAATCTCATCATTTATACACAATAGCAAATAACTAAGCTAAAAACCATATTATAGTGTAGAAAATCCCTACCTCAAGCTTAGGAGAGAAAATCAATGAAAACTCCAAAATTCGACGTTGTCGAAATTCAATCTCCACCGATCAAAATGTTGCTCTCGCCTAACTCTTCATTTTGGTAACAGATGGCATTCTCCCAAAAGAAATTTCAAAATTTTAGCCGCATAGGAGGGGGGGAACCTTGAAGGTTCTTGTGCATATTTGCCCTTTTTAAACCACTTCATCTCTTCAGATAATGATCAATAAGGGGCTTAGCAAATTCCTTAGGAAAAATTGTCTTCGACAATGGAATCTGATAGGTGATACAAAGCATGAAAACTCCCACACAAACATGATCGCATAGATGTACCAAACAACTATAGTTGGTACAACATTAGAGCTTTCTGCTCTGAAAACATCCGCACCAAACTTGACTAGACATGTCTGTCATCTAAATTATCAGAAAGGTATCTGATAATAATGTTATGAGCAATGTTTTCAAAATCAGACCGGTGAGCGAACCGAAAAAAGGACTGGGTGGACGGGTCACCGGTTCAACCGTCGGGTCAAAGCGGTCGAACCATGACGTCATAATTAATATTATATAATTTAAAAACATAATTATAAATTATAAATAATCAAATAAAAATAAAAATTGTTGCATAGTATTTATTAATAATATTTAATAAAGTCATAATTGATTAAAAAAAAAAGTAACTTATTTTAAAGGAATTAAATTTTTTAAACATTCCTTCCGAATAAATTGATTGAATACTAGATTTAATTTTGGAGAGAAATGAAATTTTCAACTCTCCCTCCAATCAATATGTTTCAAATAATTTAATTGAATCTCACATAGAATTTTGTAGGTTCTCTTTGAAAAATATTTTCCTATAAATAGGAATAGACTTTCATAATTTTTTCAAGCTTTCAATAAGATTCTTCCTTATGAGAGGAGACTCTTGAAATAAAAATTTTTAGTCAAAATTTTGAAATATATTTTTATATATATATATATAAGAAAGAAAGAAAGAAAAAAAAAAGAAAATTTAAAAAAAAAAAGTAAAACTGAAAAAAAAAATAAAAAAATTGAGGACCGGTCTAACCCTCTCGACCCGGTCCGGGTCGCTGGTTTTGCCGGTTCAACCACTGGGTCGTCGATTTTCCCAATTTTGGCCCCACTCCAGGTTTAGGGGGTTGACCGGACCGGAACAAGGCCCGGTTCCTAGTTCAACCGGTTCGACCGGCCGGTCCGGTCCGGGTTTGAAAACATTGGTTATGAGGTCAATTATATCACTTTCCAAACCAATTTTCTGATGCTTCTTTTTCTTTATAAATGACCTCTTAAATTAAAAAGATAAATTCTGGTGGAGTCATCATTAGCTCGACAAAGTCAAATGATGAATTATGTCAGGCCAGCTTTGAAGCACACAGCTAAACACAAATCATTCAATTCAAGTGGAACCCAAAATCTGGCCAAGAATCAACTATCAACGAGAATACGTGTCACGACCCAAACCCGGCCCTATGGGTTTAGCACCGTAACTGGCCAGTAATCCGAGATTACCAAAGGCCTGCTGAACAGTAATACAGTAAAACAGAGTACAGGGCCTAGCGGAAGCCAATACAGTAAATAAATAGTGTCCATTGAGCTGTGACAATCTGTATGCCAAAAACATTTTTCATGCATTTATACAGTTCAAACAGTACAGTCTGTACAATCATTCACAACATTCAGGACGGGGACTTAATCCCTCGATAACAGTACGGTAAAACAGTAAACAGTTTATACAGTAATACAAAACAGTCGGGAGACAAGTGGGGAACACAAAAACACCCCAAGCCATATCATGGCGTCTCGGAACCTCGCAGTGAGGCACATAGGCTGGCTTGACAAAAACTGGGGGACTAACCCACGCTCCTAGCTCCGGTCTGGCTGCTGAGAACCTACATATATATATAAACAGTGAGCTAAAGCCCAGTGAATAACAATAAGTGTAAAGAGGTTATGAATGAATGTCCTTACAGTAATGAAATCAATTCATTATACAGTATTTCGATCTTTCGGTATTTTAGTCAATCAGTATTTCAATCAATCAATCATATGTGGTACATCCATTAGCCTATAAACAGTAGGTCCAGAAGGACCGGGTCTTAACAGACCCAACAGTAGTGATGGCCACCAATCAATAAACAGTATGGTTCCACAAGGAAACCGACAGAGCTCTGTAACAGTCAATAACAGTAGGTGCTAAGGATGCCACAGTACGGTTCAGAAATAAAGGACATACATTCATTCAATAAACAATATCAGTTCATTAAACAGTTCAGTTCAGTATTCAAAAGATAACCATTTTGAACATATCTTTACACAATCTGTTACTCACAGAGATTGGCTAATAGCAGCTAGAGCGCGTCCCCGAGAGCCAACCCTAAACAGTCAATAAATAGAACACACACTAAGATTCACAGTTGGGAAGAGTGATGATTAAATCCCTAAATTTCCTCGGTGTGGTTCTATGTCTAAATCCTCATTAAGATGCCTTAAACTAGGCCTAAGAATGCCTAGGATGAGATGAGGATGCAAAAATACACTTGGAAGGCATTTTTCAAAAGTTGCTGAAAATAGGAGCCTCGCTCGAGCGAGCCTTCCTTCGCTCGAGCGAGCTTCCAATATCAAAGGATTCGCTCGAGCGAGAAATCCTTAGCTCGAGCGACCTGCATGAACAGTAAAAGTACTGGTTGCTGGATTTTTACGCGCGATACCACGCTCGATGCTCGCTCGAGCGGAGCCCTGAATAAAGGTGCTCGCTCGAGCGAGGAAGCAAAATCTGGAATTTCCAGATTTGTCTTCCAAGTTCGAACCAAGCATTCTTCAAGCAAAGACTCAACCTCTTGGGCCCAAATTCTGGGAAAACATTTCAAACTCATAGTACAACAAGTTTTAAAGCTCAATTTATGAATTCAAGCCCCAAAGGTTGGTCAATTAAATCCAACATTCAAACCCATTTCATGAACAATCTTTAAACATGTAATGCATGAACTTTAAACTAAAACCAAGCTTCAAATCTTGCTCAATTGAGCTCCAATCTTTGAAAACAACTTGAAAGCATGGACTAATATAAAATCATGGACATGCATGTACAATGTATCATGAATTCAACTTCAAAATGCATCAATTCAAGCATGTATGTAACATTTGAGCTCCAATTCACCATATATGAGCAAATTCATGACTTACTTCCCTATAATTATGATACATGCAAGATGGGACTTAGGAATGACAAGAAGATGATGTTTTTCTTACCTAAGTCTTCAATTTCTTGTTTAGGAGTTCACTTTAGCAATTTATCCTACCAATCTCCAAGTTCTTGAGCAATTTCAACAAATAGGCTTAATTCTCTCACTCTCCCTCTATTTCTCTAGGTTTGGCCGGCCAAGGGGGAAGGAAATGGCTGATCAAAAATGCTAATTAAGTGTTTAAGGCACAAAAGAGTTGAATAAACAAAAGGGTCCACTCACATGGCAATTTGGTAATTAAGCCAAACTTGACAATTAACTTATTTTAATCTAATTTAATCATTCCTAATAAATTTTCAGATAAATATATCATTAAATCACAAATATTCTACTGATTCCAAAACACTAAACGATTCCTAATTCGGCCGCCGATAAGGCCTTCAATTAACAGTTTTAAACATATAAATTCAAACAGATAATCAACCAATCACACAGATGTAATATGCAATTCAATAGATAAACTTATTCGATTTCAGTTTCAATTTCAATCAGTCTATTCCATACTTCAATCAGTTCAATTATCAGTCAATATTGGTTCAGTTTAGCATTAACCAGTATATAATTCAGTGGTTAGTCAGTAATCAATACGAGGGTTGTTACAGTCTCCCCTCCTTATAAGGAGTTTAGTCCTCTAAACTCGAGTTACCTTCAGTCTGGAAGAAAACAGGGTTCAATGGAAACAGTTCTGGGTATCTTTTAGCCATGTCATCTTCCCTTTCCCAAGTGGCATACACACCACCATGGTTCTGCCAATCAACTTTCACTAGCGGGATCTCCTTGTTTCTCAGTTTCTTGATCCGTCGGTTTACAATCTGTATAGGACGTTCCTCGTAAGTGTAGTCATCACTCAACACTATTCGAGTAGGCTCAATCACATGGAATGGATCTCGGAGATAATCTCTCAACATCGAAATGTGGAAGACGTTATGCATATGCTCCATTTCAGGAGGAAGTGCAACTTGATACGCCACCGGATTGATTTTCTCAACAATCTCGTAAGGTCCAACGTATCTCGGCGCTAACTTGCCCTTGACTCCAAAACGAGTCTGGCCTTTCATTGGTGTCACTTTCACAAATACGTGATCACCCACTTCATACTCTCGGTCTCGTCTTCTAACATCTGCATAACTCTTCTGTCTACTCTGTGCAGTTTTCAATCTTTGCTGTATCAGTTTTACCTTTTCAGTCGTTTCATAAACAATTTCGGGCCCAAGCAACGGCCCATCTCCAACTTCTGCCCAGCAAATCGGAGATCTACATTTTCTGCCATACAATGCCTCGAAAGGCGCCATACCAATACTCGAATGGTAGCTGTTGTTGTAGGCGAATTCAGCCAACGGCAAATGACTTTCCCAGTTCCCTTGGAAGTCAAGGACACACATTCTCAGTAGATCCTCTAGAGTCTGGATGGTCCTTTCTGACTGTCCATCTGTCTGAGGATGATAGGCACTGCTCAGCCTCAATTCAGTACCCAATGCAGTCTGTAGGCTTTGCCAAAACCTCGATGTAAACTTCGAATCCCTGTCAGAAACAATAGACACAGGCACTCCGTGCAGTCTCACAATTTCATCAATATAGATAACAGCCAATTTGTCCGCATTATAAATTGTCTTGACAGGTAAGAAGTGAGCAGATTTAGTCAATCTATCAACAATAACCCAAATAGAGTCCATACCTTTTCTGGAGCGGGGTAATCCAACGATAAAATCCATCGTGATATGCTCCCATTTCCATTCTGGTATGGGTAAGGGCTGCAATAATCCAGCAGGTCGTTGATGTTCAGCTTTGACTTGTTGGCAATGAAGACATTTGGACACAAAGTCGGCAATTTCTTTCTTCATTCCCGGCCACCAGAAATTCAATTTCAAGTCTTGGTACATTTTCGTATTCCCCGGATGGATAGAAAATTTTGAATTGTGGCCCTCTTGCAGAATTCTTCTTTTCAGTTCGGTATCATTCGGTACACACAGTCTATCTTGAAATTTCAGTACATTGTTCTCAATTTTGTATCCCGGTCTCGGTTTTGAATCTCTTTCTTCAATAATCTTCTTTAAGAAATCATCCAGTTGCTGTTTCTCTTTAATCTCTTCAATCAAGGCTGGTTGAGCAGAAACAGCAGCTAAGGTTCCACCTTGTTCCTTCAAAACAATTTCAATTTCAGACTTTTCAAGATCACAAAGCAACTCTTTCTGTCCAGTCAGCAAACAGGCTAAGTTCCCAATCGATTTTCGGCTCAAAGCATCGGCAACGGTGTTGGCTTTTCCCGGATGGTACAAAATCTGTAGGTCATAATCTTTTATCAGTTCAAGCCATCTCCGCTGTCTCATATTCAGTTCTTTCTGAGTGAAAAAGTACTTCAGGCTCTTGTGGTCAGTATATACTTCACATGTCGCCCCATAAAGATAGTGACGCCAGATTTTCAATGCAAATACCACTGCAGCAAGTTCTAAGTCATGGGTCGGGTAGTTCTTTTCATGTGGTCTCAACTGTCGGGAAGCATAAGCAATAACTCTCCCATTCTGCATTAAAACACACCCCAAACCCTTATGAGAAGCATCACTAAATACAGTATAACCATCCGTACCTGAAGGTAGAGTCAGAATTGGTGCAGTCACAAGTCGGGTTTTCAATTCTTGAAATGCTGATTCCCTTTGGTCAGTCCAGTCAAATGATATCCCTTTCTGTGTCAACTAAGTCAGTGGTAAGGCAATTTTGGAGAAGTCTTTGACAAATCTTCTGTAATATCCAGCCAATCCCAAAAAGCTTCGGACTTCAGTCACATTTGTTGGTCTAGGCCAGTTTACTACAGCTTCAATTTTCTGCGGATCAACAGAAATTCCATCTTTGCTAACAACATGTCCCAAAAACATAACATGATCAAGCCAAAATTCACATTTAGACAGTTTACCATACAGTTTCTGTTCTCTTAAGGTTTGCAGGGCAAGTCTCAGATGATGTTCATGTTCTTCTACAGTCTTAGAATAGATCAATATGTCATCAATGAATACCACAATAAAATCATCAAGGTATGGTTTAAAAATTCTGTTCATGAGGTCCATAAATGCAGCTGGGGCATTCGTGACTCCGAACGGCATAACTAAAAATTCATAATGGCCATACCTCGTTCTAAAAGCAGTTTTGTCAATGTCTTCCGGTTTAACTTTCAGTTGATGGTATCCCGATCTGAGATCAATCTTGGAAAACACTTGTGCACCCTGTAACTGGTCAAATAAATCATCAATACGCGGTAGTGGATATTTGTTCTTTATAGTTACCTTGTTCAATTCACGGTAATCAATACACAGTCTCAGTGAGCCATCTTTCTTCTTTACAAACAAGACAGGTGCACCCCACGGTGAAGTACTGGGTCTGATAAACTTCTTGTCTAACAGTTCCTGCAATTGTACTTTCAATTCCTTCAGTTCAGTTGGAGCCATTCTGTAGGGAACTTTAGACATTGGCTGTGTACCCGGAATCACATCAACAGTAAATTCAACTTCCCTATCAATCAAATCCCCTGGCAGATCATCTGGAAACACATCTGGGAATTCTCTGACTATAGGAATACAATTCACATCAGTTTTAACACGATCAGTAGACGCAGTCAATACAGAACAGAAATACCCTTTACACCCCTTTCTCATCAATTTCATGGCTTTCACAGAAGAAATCAAGTACGGAGGAGGTACTACTCCACTCCCATTAAACACAAATTCAGGCAAACCAGGTGGACGGAAAACTACTTGTTTTGTTACACAATCTATAGTGGCATGATATTTTTGTAGCCAATCCATCCCCAATATCACATCAAAATGGTCTATGTTCAACGGTAGTAAGTCAATAAACAGATGCATATCCCCAACAATGATTTCACAAGCAGGATACATATATGCACATGTCATGGATCCTCCAACAGGTGATGATACAGCTAACAAGTAATTCATAGGTTCTAAGGGTCTATTCAATTTCCGTGAAAAAGCATGCGACACATAAGAATGTGTAGACCCCGAATCAATCAATACATATGCATTTTGAGCACAAATAGAGAGGATACCTGACACAACGGTCTCAGTATTCTGAACATCTCCCGGTACTAGGGCAAATACTCGGCCCTGCCTCACAGGCTCTTTCCCGGTAGCTTTGGGGTTAGGCTTTAGTGCTACATTTGATGCTGCTGCGCTTGGTGCAGCTTTACCACTAGCTGGTGGAGCAGAAGGGCAGTCTTTAATTCTGTGGCCCACCTTGCCACATCTGAAACAAGCTCCTGAAATCTGGTAGCAAACCCCTTTGTGCTTATTGCCACATACGGAACAGGGTGGAATGAATCCACTCCCTTGGCTGGGGCTAGTTGTTGACCCCGTATTCTGTTTCTTGTTCAACTGATTGTGCTTGCCTTTCTTAAATTTGAAACCCTGCCTTTTACCTTTCCATTCAGTTGTTGGTGTTTCAGATTGTTTCACTGCTGCAATATTTGACTCGGCCATCAATGCACGGTCGAGCACGCCCACATAAGTTGGCATTTTCAAAACGTTTATTCGGTCCAGTATAGCAGCACTAAGGCCTCCTTCAAACCTTCTGGCCTTCTTATATTCGATGTCCACCATCGGTGGTGCATATCTAGCAAGTTCAGTGAATTTCTTCTCATACTCGGCAACAGACATTGTGCCCTGTTTCAGTTGTTCAAACTCTGTTACTTTTCTGTCCCTGATGCACTGAGGAAAATACTTTTCAAAGAAGGACTCCTTGAACTGAGCCCAAGTTATAATAGCATTTGTATCGCGGGTCAACATCCACCACCTTCTTGCTTCTTCCTGAAGAGTGAAGGTTGCTAACAGTACTTTATTGGCTTCAGAGCACGGAAACATTTCAAACAACTTTTCTGTTTCAAGCACCCAAGCTTCATCCTTTAGCGGTTCCAAGCCTCCCTGAAAGGACGGCGGTTTCAGTTTGCTGAACTTATGAGTCAGTGCAATAATGTCCACCTCGTTAGCATTCACATTTGCATTTTGTACATTCTGTTCCGGTTGCACCGGAGGTGGAGGAGGTGGGGGCTGTTGGTTCTGTTGTTGGTCCAGTCTTTCCAGTACCAATCCCATCATTTGTTCAAGTCTGGCCATTCTGGCCTCAGAGGATGATGATTCAGTTTCATTTGCATTGTCCATTCCGCTATAAGCAGTTATAACAGTTATCATTATAAGCAGTTGTACACTTAAACAGTTCAACACTTTAACATATAATCAGTCAGTCATAAGCACACACTTTTCAAGTTCATGAGATGCCCTAATCACTTTCCTAGGACACCCTATAGCTCATTTGGACACGTGTGTGCGGTATAACTCGTGGTAAGTATCGCTCTAATACCACCCTGTCACGACCCAAACCCGGCCCTATGGGTTTAGCACCGTAACTGGCCAGTAATCCGAGATTACCAAAGGCCTGCTGAACAGTAATACAGTAAAACAGAGTACAGGGCCTAGCGGAAGCCAATACAGTAAATAAATAGTGTCCATTGAGCTGTGACAATCTGTATGCCAAAAACATTTTTCATGCATTTATACAGTTCAAACAGTACAGTCTGTACAATCATTCACAACATTCAGGACGGGGACTTAATCCCTCGATAACAGTACGGTAAAACAGTAAACAGTTTATACAGTAATACAAAACAGTCGGGAGACAAGTGGGGAACACAAAAACACCCCAAGCCATATCATGGCGTCTCGGAACCTCGCAGTGAGGCACATAGGCTGGCTTGACAAAAACTGGGGGACTAACCCACGCTCCTAGCTCCGGTCTGGCTGCTGAGAACCTACATATATATATAAACAGTGAGCTAAAGCCCAGTGAATAACAATAAGTGTAAAGAGGTTATGAATGAATGTCCTTACAGTAATGAAATCAATTCATTATACAGTATTTCGATCTTTCGGTATTTTAGTCAATCAGTATTTCAATCAATCAATCATATGTGGTACATCCATTAGCCTATAAACAGTAGGTCCAGAAGGACCGGGTCTTAACAGACCCAACAGTAGTGATGGCCACCAATCAATAAACAGTATGGTTCCACAAGGAAACCGACAGAGCTCTGTAACAGTCAATAACAGTAGGTGCTAAGGATGCCACAGTACGGTTCAGAAATAAAGGACATACATTCATTCAATAAACAATATCAGTTCATTAAACAGTTCAGTTCAGTATTCAAAAGATAACCATTTTGAACATATCTTTACACAATCTGTTACTCACAGAGATTGGCTAATAGCAGCTAGAGCGCGTCCCCGAGAGCCAACCCTAAACAGTCAATAAATAGAACACACACTAAGTTTCACAGTTGGGAAGAGTGATGATTAAATCCCTAAATTTCCTCGGTGTGGTTCTATGTCTAAATCCTCATTAAGATGCCTTAAACTAGGCCTAAGAATGCCTAGGATGAGATGAGGATGCAAAAATACACTTGGAAGGCATTTTTCAAAAGTTGCTGAAAATAGGAGCCTCGCTCGAGCGAGCCTTCCTTCGCTCGAGCGAGCTTCCAATATCAAAGGATTCGCTCGAGCGAGAAATCCTTAGCTCGAGCGACCTGCATGAACAGTAAAAGTACTGGTTGCTGGATTTTTACGCGCGATACCACGCTCGATGCTCGCTCGAGCGGAGCCCTGAATAAAGGTGCTCGCTCGAGCGAGGAATCCTTCGCTCGAGCGAGGAAGCAAAATCTGGAATTTCCAGATTTGTTTTCCAAGTTCGAACCAAGCATTCTTCAAGCAAAGACTCAACCTCTTGGGCCCAAATTCTGGGAAAACATTTCAAACTCATAGTACAACAAGTTTTAAAGCTCAATTTATGAATTCAAACCCCAAAGGTTGGTCAATTAAATCCAACATTCAAACCCATTTCATGAACAATCTTTAAACATGTAATGCATGAACTTTAAACCAAAACCAAGCTTCAAATCTTGCTCAATTGAGCTCCAATCTTTGAAAACAACTTGAAAGCATGGACTAATATAAAATCATGGACATGCACGTACAATGTATCATGAATTCAACTTCAAAATGCATCAATTCAAGCATGCATGTAACATTTGAGCTCCAATTCACCATATATGAGCAAATTCATGACTTACTTCCCTATAATTATGATACATGCAAGATGGGACTTAGGAATGACAAGAAGATGATGTTTTTCTTACCTAAGTCTTCAATTTCTTGTTTAGGAGTTCACTTTAGCAATTTATCCTACCAATCTCCAAGTTCTTGAGCAATTTCAACAAATAGGCTTAATTCTCTCACTCTCCCTCTATTTCTCTAGGTTTGGCCGGCCAAGGGGGAAGGAAATGGCTGATCAAAAATGCTAATTAAGTGTTTAAGGCACAAAAGAGTTGAATAAACAAAAGGGTCCACTCACATGGCAATTTGGTAATTAAGCCAAACTTGACAATTAACTTATTTTAATCTAATTTAATCATTCCTAATAAATTTTCAGATAAATATATCATTAAATCACAAATATTCTACTGATTCCAAAACACTAAACGATTCCTAATTCGGCCGCCGATAAGGCCTTCAATTAACAGTTTTAAACATATAAATTCAAACAGATAATCAACCAATCACACAGATGTAATATGCAATTCAATAGATAAACTTATTCGATTTCAGTTTCAATTTCAATCAGTCTATTCCATACTTCAATCAGTTCAATTATCAGTCAATATTGGTTCAGTTTAGCATTAACCAGTATATAATTCAGTGGTTAGTCAATAATCAATACGAGGGTTGTTACAATACGAAACTTCACCCGTCTTTTAATGCTACCTATCCTATCATACCCAATGCCAATCTTATTACGCATCAACTTCATTGCCAAATCTACATTCCCTGCTTTTCTCAAGGCATTGATCAGAATAGTGCAAACTCTTCCAGGTATTTCTCGTCTCTTATCAACAGTCCCATCGGCCAACTTGCAAGCCTGCTCAATACGGCCAGCTTTGCACAAAACATTAATCATATCTTCAAAAGCTGTTTCTGGAATGATCCCCATCGGTGCCAGCTTATAATCAGAACTCATCTACCCAGATCACTCACTAAGCTTTCCTCTCTCTCGTTTTGTAGACCAGACCATTGTGGATGCTTTAAACAAGAAGAATAGGAAAAGAGAAAAAAGAATGAGGGGAAATGAGTGGAGGGGCAGCCCCCCCCCCCCACGTGGTTGCCTCTCTTTACACACAAAAAATATAATTTTTCTTCCCATGCTTGAACCCCACTCCAGCACTCACTTCCCTTTTATATAAAAAAAAAAAAAACAAATCCCCTACCACAAAAACCATCATCAGAATATATTTCCTACCTTTATTTTTATTTTATTTTATTTTTTTGAGTCATTACACTCAGTCTCAGTCTCAATCTCTGTCTTTGTCTCTCTCCTCGATCTTTAATTTTTTTTGCAACATAACAGATCTCTCTCTCTAATATGTCTCTCTCACTCTCTCATCTTATCAGTCTCTTACTCTCTGGTTTTGCATCTGCACCGATCGACTCTCCTTCATCGCAATCGACCGATCGACATCGCTCTCTCATCGCATTAATCGACCTCACAGATGAGTCTCTCTCTGTCTCTGTCACTGTCTCTCTCTCTTTCCCCGATCTTTGATTTTTTTTGCAACATATCAGACCTTTCTCTCTGATCTGTCTCTTTCACTCTCTCATCTCATCATATCTGTTAATTTTTTTCTGTAGCAACAGATCTGTCTATGAGAAGTACAAATTGAATGTGTGTGTTTGTTTGGAATTAAATCTATTTTTATTTTATAGCAACAGATCTGTGAAAAAAATGGAAATTGAATATGTGTTTATACAAACAGATCTGTCTCTAATTTTTTATTTTTTATTTTTGGGAATTGAATCTGTGTTTTTGGAATTAAATCTGTGGTATTGAAATTAAAAATCTGTTGTTCAATCTGTGAGAAGTGAAAATTGAATCTGTATTGATTCTATTGTTCAGTCTGTATTGAATCTGTTGTTCAATTTGAATTAAATCTGTTGTTCAATCTGAATTAAATCTATTGTTCAATCTATATTGAATCTGTTATTGAAATTAGAATTGAATCTGTCATTGAAATTGGAATTGAATCTATATAGAATTGAATCTGTTATTAAAATTAAAATTGAATTTGTGATTCTATTGAATCTGTATTGAATATGTATAGAATTGAATCTGTATTGAATCTGTTATTAAAATTAAAATTGAATCTGTGACTGCATTGAATATGTTATGTTATTGAAATTGAATTTGTAATTTTTGTAATCCAGTTTAAATAGAGGTTTAAAAATAAATTTTTGAAAAAAATTCCAATCCGCAAACCGCTCGCAACCGCCCGTACATTCGCAAACCCTATCTGCACAAATCGCCAACCACACTGCGGGCGGTTGCGGGTTGACTTTTCCCCAAACCACATAGATGCGAGCGAGTCCAAACCGAACTGCAAACCGTCCTAAACCGATCCGCGGACACCCCTAGTACAAACAACAAGTCAACCTGGCTTGCAACAAAGGTTATTACCTTGGCTGGACGGCGGCGCTCAACAAGTTACTTGTTCCAATGGACTCCGACCTCTGAGACATCAATCAACTTCAAGTGCCTTTCCCTCTAGAGCCCAAGGACTCTGGATATGAAGCCGACGAAGATGATGCTGAGGATGGTGAAGCTGATAAAGTGGAGGAGAAGGTTGCCACTGATGCCAAGACTCTCACCCTCAATGAGCAAATAGACTTGACTCAAGATGAGGAGGATGACTTGGTTTCCAAGGACGTCACTCCCAAACCAACCACCTCTGAAGCTGAGGTCCAATGTGCCGAAAGAAGTCTGGATCAGACTTTGCTAGAAATAAACGCCGAGATAGTGGCCGAAAAGAATGCAAGCCAGCCGAGGTTGAGAAATCATAAACCAATCCTAATACTTGGGATATTTCATCTTTACTTTGTAATCTTTCTTCTTTTAGTTGTATTTTGTTTTGACTAAACAATGTCTAGCTTTATATTTGGCTGATGTACCCCTTTTGTAATTGAACAAGTAATCTTTTTCTTAAATGTAAGTCTGATTTCTTTTTCCAAGTGTTATATGCCTTCTTCTTTTCTTTTATGTATGTTTACTACTTCCATACTTAGAATAATTTTGCATTCCTTCAAAGTATACTTTAACTGTATAATGACTCTGAGATATAATACCTCGGATATAAATTTTGAATGTTTTCCTCAGCCAACCATCGGAATACCTCGGCTAACACTTAAAAATATCAAAATATTTTTACAAGTGCTATTCAGTATTGCTTTTTACTTTCACATGCTATCTTCTATCAAGACTTCTTCCTTCTACACCTGGTTGGCCATCTTGGCCATTATGTATCTCGGATACTTTTTCCTCGGCTAACTTCAACTTATAAATTTATGAGAAATTTCAACAAGTGTTAAGCCCATTCTATTTTAACAAGTCCCAAGCTTTTGCTTTCAAGTTTATCATTCTTACCTCCTGCCCCCTAATGTGAACCTAAGTTTCACTTATGTTCACATTAAGCATGCGCCTATGGTCTTTTGTCGAAGTTAGATTCAAACAAAGACTAGCCGAGGTTATCAACCTTGGTTTCTGTGTTAATCTAACTGAAATGCACTTAGTTATAATCTAAGTTTGATTCTGCTGCCATGGCAAGTCCAGGTTAAAATAACTTAGTTCAACTCCATTATATGTAAGTATAATTTCAACTCTGCCATATAATGAGTCTAAATTATTCGTCATGTTTCATCTAAAAATATCACCAACTTAGTTCAACTCTATTATATGCAAGTATAATTCAACTCTGCCATATAATAAGTCTAAGTTATTCGTCATGTTTCACTTAGAAATATCGCCAACTTAGTTCAACTCTATTATATACAAGTATAATTCAACTCTGCCATATAATAAGTCTAAGTTATTCTTCATGTTTCAATCAGAAACATCGCCAAAGGACTGGTTAGTCCTATTACACAAATTTCAAAATCAAGCTAAAATTTTATTATTACTTCGGCTAATGACATAAACTTCGAAAAAACAAAAATCTAATGATAGAAAAAACTTAAGTTGCAAGTGTTCTAGGGTCTTGGCAACTCTTTACCCTCACTGTCTTCAAGCCGATATGCTCCATTGCCGGCGACCGAGATAATCTTATAAGGCCCCTCCCAATTTGGGCCAAGCTTGCCCTCCCTAGGATCCTTTTTGTTGCCAACCACTTTCCTCGGCACAAGGTCCCCTACTTTGAACTCTCTTAGGTTAACCTTCTTGTTGTAAGCTCTAGCAAGTTGTTGTTGGTATGCCCCCAGCCAAATTGTTGCACTTTCTTTTTTCTCCTCCAGAAGGTCTAGATCTCGGGCTAGAAATGCTTCGTTAGTACCATTTTCCACTCTTTGGGTTCTGATCCCTGTAGTGCTGACTTCTAGTGGAATAACTGCTTCAGTGCCATAGGCCATGGCGAATGGAGACTCCCCAGTTGATCTTCTTGGCATAGTCCGATATGCCCATAGTACATTGGGCAATTCCTCCATCGATTTTCCTTTTGTTGTTCCCAACCTCTTTTTGATCCCATCCAAGATAGTCTTGTTAGATGCTTTTGCCTAACCATTGATTTGAGGGAAGCTTGGAATAGAGTAGTAGTTCTTGATTTTGTACTTTGCACAGAAGCTTTTGATTAGCTTGCTGTCAAACTGCGTACCATTGTCTGCTATTTTTGCCTTTGGGATCCCAAACCTGGTAATGATGTTCTTCCATATGAAGTTCTTCATATCAATATCCCGAATCTTCGCAAGGGGTTTAGCTTCTACCCATTTTGTGAAGTAATCAGTTGTTTACCAGCAGGAACTTTCTTTGTCCAGTTGCTTGGGGTAGTTGTCCAACAAGATCCATGCCCCACTGGGCAAAATGACCAAGGGCTGCACATTGGGTTCAAATCTGTTGCTGGTTGATGTATCAAAGGTGCGAACCTTTGACACTTCTCGCACTTTCTGACATAGCCCTCAGCATCCTTCTGCATGTAGGACCACCAGTAGCCTTGAGTAATGGCCCTATGAGCAAGTGATCTGCCCCCAGCATGGCTTCCATATACTCTTTCATGTATTTCATATAAGAAGTCTTCAACTTGGGAGGGATACACGCATCTCAAAAGGGACCAGTAAAAGAACTTTTGTAGAGATGTCCTTCTGCTGTTAGGCTAAACCTAGCCGACTTCAGTCTGGTCTTGTGCGCTTCTTTTCGGCCATCTGGCAGTTTCCCATCTTTAAGGAACATTACTATTACATCCATCTAACTTAGGTCCATCTCCACACACATTGCTTCGTATTCTGTGATTAGTGGTTCCACATTTGGGCCTGACAAATAATCAACCATTATTGTCCTTGCCTCCCTTGATTTTATTGCACTAGCCAGTTTAGCCAAGGCATCGGCATGGCTGTTGTTATCTCGGTTAACCTGCTGTAGTCGGCAATCTTGAAACAAGGCTAATAGTTTGACAACCTCTTTAACGTAGGCTATCATTATTTTATCTCGGGCTGCATACTCGCATATTGCTTGGTACACAATAAGCTGAGAGTCACAGAAGACTACCACCTCGTGGGCTTCCATTGCTACTACCAACTTCAATCCTGCGATCAGTATTTCATATTCTGCTTCATTGTTTTAGACCTTAAACCCTAACGAATAGATTGTTCTAATATCTGCCCATCTAGCGATACTAGCACTACTCTTGCCCCCGCTCCTTGACGGTTTGAACTTCCATCAACAAACAGGTGAAAAGAGTCGCCGATGTATATATCGCAGGGTTTCAGCTTTATTTTTTCTTCTATTCTGTTGTGGGGTTTTCATTCCCAGTTGAGTCTCCTCTTGTTCCTCTAGACATCCTAAGCCGAGGCTTACCGGAGCCTAACGTGGGATGGCTCCAGATGTGAACTCGGCCACAAAGTTGGCCAAAACTTAGCCCTTAATTGTTGTTCTGGGCCTAAATTCCAGGTCGTATTGGCCCAATACTACTGCTCATCTGGCTACCCTGCCTGTCAGATCTCCTTATTGTAGTAGAGACTTCAAGGGATGCTCAGTCAATACCACAATCTTATGGGCTTGGAAGTAATGATTCAACTTTTTGGAAGCCGTCATTAAGGCCAGTGTCAATTTCTCCAGGGGCAAGTACCTGGTCTCTGCGTCTATTAAGGTTTTACTCACATAGTATATTGTCATTTGTTCTCCCTTCTCTTCTCTGATTACCACTGCACTCACTGCATGCTCCAAAACCACTAAGTATAAGAATAACTCCTCTCCAAGTATTGGATTTGCAGATTTGGAGCTATTGTCAGGTACTTCTTCAAGTCGGCCAAGGCGACTTCACACTCCTCTATCCACAAAACATCTGTGGCTTTCTTTAATAAACTAAAAAATGGTTTACATTTATCTGAGCTTCTACTTATAAACCTATTGAGCGCTACAGCTTTCTTGTTAACATCTGCACTTGTTTTGCCGACGGTCGGCTTTTTAAGTCCATGATAGCCTTAATTTGATCTGGGCTTGCCTTAATGTCCCTTCTAGTAACCAAGTATCCCAGGAACTTACCAGACCCAACTCCAAATACACATTTCGAAGCATTGAATTGGAGCCGATATGTTCTAAAGATGTCGAAAATTGCCTCCAAGTGGGCCAAGTGATTCTTAGGTGCTTTGGTCTTCACGACCATGTCATCAATGTATGCTTCCACTATTTTGCCAATCAGATGTCTGAACATCTTGGTCACCAACCTCTGGTAGGTTGCTCTTGCATTTTCAACCCGAAAGGCATCATTCTGTAGCAATACAACCTTTTTAGGGTGATAAATACAGTCTTCTCCTCATCAACATGGGTACATTGCTATCTGATGGTACCTTATGTAAGCGTCCAGGAAGCTCATCCTTCCAAGCCCTGAAGTGGAATCCACTAGTTGATCGATCTTGGGGAGTGGGAAACTGTCTTTGGGACAAACCTTATTTTATGCTAGTGAATTCCACGCAGACCCTCCACTTCTCATTCTTCTTTTTCACAACAACTGTGTTTGATAACCAAGTAGGGTAATTTACTTCACGAATAGCTCTGGCCTTCAACAATTTGTTCATTTCTTCTTCGACTGCCTCCACATGGACCAACGTCGGCCTCCTTGCTCGCTGAATGACAGGTTTGGCCGACCTGTCCACATTTAGTCTACGGCAAGTGACCTCGGGATCAATGCCAGGCATCTCGTATGGCGCCCAGGCAAACACCTCTATGTTAGCTCACAAGAACGACTCTAACTCTTTTTCTTCCTCTTTGGCCATACCTGAGCCGAGAATGAAGAAGCGCTCTCCATTCCCTTGTTGGACCAGGATCTTCTTTAAGGCTTCCTTGCTTTTATTGACTGACTCTTTGCTGACATCATCCAAGACCTGCATCTCCTCGCCCTCAATTTCGACTGTCTCTGCCTCTCGCACATTACAGGTGGATTTCATTGCTGCCATGGAGTAATTCTTTGCCTGCACTTGATCCCCTCTGACCTCCTCAATTCCATGCTTTGTTGGAAACCGCAACAGCTGGTGCAGTATTGAGGAAACAGCCTTCATTGCGTGCAACCATGACCTCTCCAAGATAACATTGTAAGGGAAGGGGGTGTCAATTATGTGAACTCTATACTTACCTTCTGGGTGCCTGCCTGCACCACCACAACAAAATTAGAAAAAATCTGTTGGTCGATTGTCCGGTCGGATGTCCCCCTGGCCGTTCGACCTTGTTTGGGCTAGACTGCTTCGACTGCTACTGTGCTGGGCTGTTTTTGGTGCTGACTTTGCCTTGGTCTTGGGCTGAAATTAACTCCTATGTTACAAAATTAAGTGAAAAATAATGGGATAAAATATAAGATTTCAATATAAAATTTCAATTCATAAAACATAGAACTCATTTTTATTATAAATTCGTTAATCATATGGATATAAAAATCTCCAATTATTATATCTTTTAAGTTTTTTATATTTTCATATCATTTATATTAATTTTAATCTTTATAATTTTATTAAAATTACAATTATATAAATTATTATATTTTTTGTAAACTAACAAATGTAATTTAGGCCAGCATTTAAGCTCTCGTTTGGCATGAAGAATTTTGGGATTAAAAAACTAAAATAGTTACAGAAAGATAAAATAAATTATTGTTAAACTTATTTATTTTGATGAGTTACTTAATTATGTTTTAATTTATTTGGAAGAGAAAAATAGAATCAAAATATATTTTGATGATTTATTTAAAAAAGAAAAATATAATCAAAATTTATTTTGATGATTTATTTGAAAGAGAAAAATAGAATCAACATTTATTGTGATGATTTTATGTTTTAATAAAATCAAAATTTATTTTGTCCCATTATTTCTCACCTAAACTTTTATCCTAAATGTTATTAGAATGTATTTAATATTTGATTAAATCAATAGTTGAAACAGCCCAAAACAAAGGTTCAAACAGCCTAGCACAGCAGCAGGCCAAAAGGTTCAAAAAGTTTAAGTGGAAAATATTCAAACTAGTAATGATGGAAGTACAACGGCTATAAACGGCTATAAAGGTTTAAAAGGCCAAAAGGTTCAAAAGGTCCAAGTGGAAGACATTCAAATTTGTAATTATGGAGTGGAAGATATTCAAATTGATAATGATGGAAGTACAACGACTATAAATTCAAATGAATACAACGGCTATAAATGACTATAATTTTCATTATATATACCAATGCCTCTAATGTAAACAAGTTACAAAAAACCTGAAAATATTCTTTGATCTATAATCACCCACATCTTTTCTTAGAAATTATACACTGAGCCTTATAGTATTAAGCTCATCTTTCCTGTGTGAGATTTACAGAAAAATCAAAACTTCATTTTATATATCTATCTTTGAGAGATATTTATTGTAAGCTTTGTTTGAAAGCAAAAATACCATTTCATATTGTAAAAGTGTTGCAAACACTGTGTTCTTAAAATCTTGAGAGTGATTGTGAATTACCTAAGATTGGCAAGGGTATGGGCTTGTGAAGTCTATGTAAAATCCGTGGAGGATTGCTTCATTTGTAAAGAGGTTGTTAATACCCCTGTGAAGCTAGAAGATAGTGGAAAATCTCAAGTGAAACTTGATGAGTGGATGTAGGCTTGGTTGCAGCCAAACCACTATAAATCTGTTTGTCTCCTCTTCCGTAATCTCTTTACTTTCCTACTACTGCTATAGCTATCTAATATTCATGTGTTAATCATTTGATTTACCCTGTATGTTAGTTATGCTTCATTGTTATTTTGCTTGATCATTTACTGCTAAGTTCATCATTGTACTTGTTAATAATTTGTTATACTAGTAGTTAATTTTATTGGGGTATTATTAATTTTATTTTGTAGAAACCTAATTCACCCCCCTCTTAGGTTGCTTTTTGGGTAACAATTATACATCTATCCCTCTTTCTCTCTCATTTATTCTCTTTTTATGTGCTCATTCGTTTGGTTGTTTCTGCATCGCATTACCATTTACAATCTCATACTTCTATATTTTTATTTTTTTTTTTAAATTTTAGTATGATCTTCAGCTTGATGATTTTCATTCATGTATGATCGGTAGGGATAATTTGACTTAATTATTTGTGTTATGAATTGATCCATACGACATGCCTAGCCTTCAAAGTTCAAACTATGTCAACTACTAACCTGATTTGATGCGTAGAGAAGATGATTAAAAAAATTTGTATGTAATAGGAATCAGAAGATCATTGATTTATTTCAAAACAACAAGAAGCTTCCTAAAACAAACTTATGAAATAAGGTCACTTAAAATGGATTACGGGCCTCAATATGATCAACATGGGTGTTGAGGGCACCAAACTGTTGAATTATTTGTTGTTCCCAGGCGAAGTGTTGATTGTAGCGTTGATCTTGAGGATCCTCCATGGGAATGTCAGGAGCAGCCATACTTTCTAGTAGAACATCACTGCCCTCAGCACGGTTGATGGTGTATTCACTAGGGGTGAGCAGCGGATATATCGATCTGCCTAAACTGACCAAACCAAACCGATCCATCGCATTTTTGACAAATGCGTGATGATGAGTAGAAGGTTGCGGATTGATTTTTTTTCAATCCGTCTAGTTTTGGACGGATGACGGATTTGAGGTTCATTTGGCCGCAACTGAATCGCCAAACCGCCGAGCATTCCTAATAATTTGTAAGACTTAGTGTTTTCAATTTGTTTATATATTCTATTTGTGTTTTCAATTGAAAAAAAGTTTAAATATTTTGTTGTATATATTATGTTGAAAAAGAGTTTTCAACTTAAATATATTTTTTGAATTGAAAAAAATAAATGTATTATTTATCTATATATTTTAGTTTTTAAATCTAACTCTAAAAATAACAAATAAAAAAGATTATATATGCTGGTTGGTTTTTGTTTTCAAAAACAGATATAGATGTAACAATACAGAGGTATACAATTACTACTACTGCTTTGTTCATGGTTTTGGTAGTTTGAATTGTTTTTATATTTTAAGAATCACAGATTATAATACTTTATGTGGATGAGGCATGTTGTGATTGTAATATGTGGATAAAGTTTCAAACTTTCTTTCTTTGGATGAAGCATGAAGTGATTGTAATACTCTATTAAGTCATTGATTGTATATTTTTTTTTTTGAGAAATAGCACAAGTTGAATTATGTTGAAAATTTATAAAATTTTAAACCGCCAAACCGATTTGCATCCATCCGCCAATCCGCTTAATCCATATCCGTCAGATTGGCAGACAGATGCGGATTGATTTTCTCCAATCCGGCAATCTGGCGGACGGATAACGGATGGGAAGTTCCATGGCCGCAACCGACCGACGCCCACCCCTAGTATTCACTGATATATGAGGCAATATGTGATTCAGGTTATGATGATCGGTTTTACTTTACGTCCCTTCGTTTTCATTTTTTATCGGATTATTGTGTCCGGACGTCCTTCTTTAATTCTCATACTTGTTTATTTTGAGTTAGCTTTTCTTTTGTTGCGGAGGGTTCTCTCGATTGGGTTCTTGTTTTAGTTTTGTTCGGTGTTGAATTTCACCAGGTTCGGAGGATCCTCGGTTGAGTCGGGAATGCTCGGGGGTTTGAACCAGAAAATTCTGGGCTGCTGGGTCAGGGCCACACGTGCGGGATGGGGGCCGCACGTGTGGGGGGTGAGGCCGCATGTGCGGAGATGGGTGATCTTCAAAAGTGTGCCTACTGCTTAAAAGGCACGAGCGGAGAATGGTGCAAGAGGACCCCTGCATGTGCGGGGGTGAGGGCCGTACGTGCGGGAAGGGGGCGCCGCACGTGTGGCACTCTGGGCATCCGAAACTGTGTTTTTTTATGTCTTTTGGCCGAACTTACATCACATTTTGGGCTCTTTCCTCTCACTCTAAACACTTTTTTCCTCCTTCTTCTCTCTAGAAAACCCTCATCAAGCCTCAAAAACCCTTGATCTCTTGAAGTTCCTTGGGTCTAGATCCATCTCCTTTCTCTAATCTTGAAGATCAAAAGCTAGAGCATCTTTGTGTGGTGGTAGACCAAAGATTCTCACCTCTTGATTCTAGGGTTTCACTTTCTCCACTTCATTGAACTTTGAGGTAGGGATTTTTTGAGTCATATATACATGTTTTACTATATGAATGTCGATTTTAAAGTTTCCATGAGGTTGTTGTGTTGATTTTAATTTTGCACTAAATGAAGAGAGAGAGAGAGAGAGAGAGAGAGAGAGAGAGAGAGAGATGGGGTAGTTTTGAAATATGGGATTAAATTTCAACTTTTCTTTTTATCCATGAGGATGTTCTTTCTATAAAACTCAAGATGGATGATTTTGGTAAGATTTATTAAGAAAATGGGAAAAAAGTTTTGTCTTGGGTGAAGAACCCTAGAATTTGGGGGTTTTGGGAAAACGTGAAAATACACATGAACTTCTTTCATTTCTTGCATCAAGAGAATGAATAAGAGTAAATTTCATCAAATGTTTAGCAAAATTGCAATCTACTTGATCCATGAGAAATAAGATGTCATTTTAGCATTTTTGCCAAATGTGTGAACATGGATTGTTATAATGTGGCAAATTGTTATGCACCATGGAAGGTAAGAATTGTAAGTATCGAAGATTAATGTTTGAAAATATCACATATAGTATTGATGAGACTAATTGCTAAGACTTGTGAAATGAGAAAATTGTACTATGTGTTGATGACATGCGATTATCTTATGAAAGAACCATGAAAAGAGGAAATGGGAGACGTAATTGTTGTCATTGTTGTAGAGGTAATTGATATGGAGAAATGCTATGAGATATGGAACATCTTTGCATTGCATATTCACTTAATTTACCATCATGCATTTGTGAAATTAAGTTGAGAATATTTACTTCATTAAAGGAATTGGTATCTCTAATAAGAACGGAAATGTGTATGGGGTAAATACGTTGGTGAGTTCGGTTAGGGGGGGTGTAGATGAATTTAATAAGTTGGCCTGAGTGTCCATGGTAAAAGACCAGAAAACTGCGTGGATAGGTGTCGAGCCTTCCGGTTAATACCGGTAAAAATGACGATTTGGTAGTACTTGTATAGTTTACCTGTAGACACCACCCTATGGATTACCAGTGTCATATTTACCGCCCCTATTGATTAAAATTTGAAGTTTTGAAATGTGTTGAGATTGCAAGCTTTTATTGAGAAATAGAAATTTTCAAAAAGAGCATGAAATGAAATTTCTTTAAAGGAACATGGCATGGCATTGACATTTGCATTTTTGTTAAGAGTTTGCATAACTGTATATACTTTGTAAGAATTCTCTACTGGCTTTATGCTCACTCATATGGGATTTTGGTGCAGGTAAAGATGTGGTGATCCCGCCGAATTGATGGCGTGGATAGCTTTGTGAAGAGTAGATTGCTTTTTTATTTTTGTTGTGAATTTTTGTAAGCTAAGGGCTAGACGTATAGGGGTCTGGAGACCATTTTGTGTAATCGGGCTATTGCCTTGGAAGATGTAAGCCCTTAAGAGCATTTTTTTTGTTTTGAGGCTAGATGCTTCACGTGCTATAGATTCATGTGTTCTTCATATCGTTGAATGTATACCCGCATATGAAACTTTTGTATAAACTCATTTATTAACTTCGCGATGATGAAAGGATTATTGATTGTTGTTTAGTGAATATCAATTAAGGTAGTTAGTTCATGTTGATTTATTTCGGGGGCGTTACAACACGGTATTAGAGCTACCGTGTTGTGTTAATGTATGATAATGGTTTTTTTTTTTTTGGGTACATTTTATAGTTACCACTTTGTTGGATTGAAAGGTTTAGATGACTTGCCTTATGCAATTACGTAATTTGAAAATTTATAATCCATTTTATTTCGATGAAAAATATTTTTCCAAAATGCTTGTCGCATTTTATTGCATTTGAGTAAATTAACTAAAAATATTTTTCAAACAAAAGGAACCTATTTACCAATGAACAAGAAATGTTGAAATCAAACACAATAACTCATTCATAAGAAGCAAACTAATCAAACAAAGCAAAACCTATTTAACATTACAGAATTTGTAATTTAAGGCAATAAACACTTAGTTTAGGACTGGAAGATTTAGTTGAGGAATTTCATCGAGTAGGTGGTAGATAAGGTAAAGTTTACTCAATTCCCAAATCAAAAGGCCATAATCCAACATTCAAATTGTTTATCAGATTGTCAAAAGCCCTAAATCCTCGTTCAAAAAAAGAAAAAGAAAAAAAAAGCCCTAAATCCGAAGCCCTAATATATATAAGGGCTAATATATATATACAAGATACATATATACTCGATATACAAATATATATATATATATACCAGATCACCTCTTAAGTCGTCATTCATCGAATGAGATGAAAATATAGTTAAGTCGTCATTCGTTGAATGAGATGGAAATATAAAGAGAGTCGAGAGTCAGGAGTCGGGCGTCGGAGTCAAGGAAATGGCAGAGTATGGCGTCAAAATGAAGGGGATGAGCTGAGGGAGTCAGACATCTGAGTTAAGGGAAGGAGCTCTCTCTCGTGATAGAGATCAGAGATGTGTATCATCTGAATGAGGTGATTTTGAATTTTGAAATCTGTAGTTGAAATTATATTTTCAACATGCAATTTCAAGTCACATCAACAAATTATTTTCTATGTAGATTTCAAACTTAGACTTCAAATTTGTCCATGTAGATTTGAAATCGCATTTTTAATATGTAACTTTAAATTAAAATTACATGTTGAAGATGTAATTTCAATTTGAAAGTGCAGGTTCAAAATGTGATTTCAAAATTAGGTCACTTTTCTAAATAATTTGAAAAATAGCTCAATTTTCTAAATAGTTTTTTTTTTTTTTAGAATATTCAAAAAAAAAAAAAAAAAAAAAAAAAAAAACCAAACAAGTGATGTCCAAACGTGTCAAATAATTTTACCTTAAAAAGGGGGAAAAAAAAAAAAAAAAAAAAAAAAAACTTGGCGCGCAAGACCTCTTCTCTAAAATCCCCTTCTTTGATTAGGGTTTTAGCAATATCCCCTTTCTCTTTCTCTCTCCACTTCTCACTCTTCAGACACTACACCGATAAACTCTGCACTCTCTGAGAGAGAGAGAGAGAGAGAGAGAGTGAGAAATCTTCAATGGCATGAACTCTCTCTGTAGCTAGACAGACTCTTAAACCATCCATGGCGTTCTCTACTGGATTTCGTTTACTTCGTTATCAGCTCTCCCTCCCCGTCTCTCCGACTCGTCTTCACAATCTCCGACACGGCATCTCCGGCCTCCGATTCCTCTCCGTCACTCCTTCCAGGCCTCTTCGGACGGTGAAAGCGAGGCGAGGACAAGACACTGCTGCTGCGGCGACGGAAGAAGGGAACGGGAGCGTGATTGTCAAGGACGAAAATGGAAGGGATGGGAGAGTTGTCCCTGCTGAGCTTCACAAAGAGGCTACCGAAGCTTACATGGCCTACGCAATGTCGGTGTTGCTCGGCCGAGCTTTGCCCGATATTCGGGATGGATTAAAGCCGGTTCACCGCCGAATATTGTGAGTAGTACTGCTATGTCTGTTTTAATTCAATCTCTGTTTTAAGTTTTTTGATAAACTTTTTTATGGAATGTTGGAGGGCACCATGGTCAGGGAAGAAGTGGAGGATGAAATGTTGTGGAGAGGTTCCAAAAATGGAGTCTTTTTTTTATGTATGTACTTGCATGAACTTTTTATCAGCAAAATATAGGAGATTTTGTTAAGGCTGTATTTGTTTCATGGATCTGGAGGGATTTTCGAAAAGGAAAAGAACAAAGTAGGTGAAATGTGAACTATGACTACATTTCACGCAAATTTTCGCTTTCCCTCCCCAAATTCATGAACCAAACACATTAGAAGGAGAAAAACAAGAACGGAATGTAGAACGGGTGGAAGTCTGCCGCAGGGGAAAAAAAAAAATAATTGTCACAAACTGCTGACACTTCTTTCCAATCTCTAAAAAAAAAAAAAACGAAAAAAAGAGAGGGAATACTCTTGAATGAAGGTGAAATGAAAACCCAAAAGGAAGATTAATGCTTTCTTTCTATAAGTCATGTTCAGGGGATGGGTTAGTGGTTTCCATAGGGAAGCTATCCTGACGACATATAATTCAAGTGGTAAATTTCTTTTGGATTGGTGCTACACGTGTAAGAGTGAGGAGGAGTGTGGTAATCACCTCCTTTCATTATCCTATAGTGAGGGAGGTGTGGAGTTTGGTGTATTGTATTTTTGTTATGTTATATGGACTCGGATACAATTGTCGAGTGCCGGTGCATATCTAGAGGTTGGACTCATTAAATCTCAAATTTAAAGGTACGAGGACTCAGTAAATAAGAGTCATATTTTTATATATTTAGAGTTGGTTTGACAACTTACAAAAAAATCAAAAAGTCAAAAAGTTAAAAAAAAAGTTAAAAAGTTATTATTATTCACAAAAAAAGATATAAAATTATTTTTATACAAATTGTGAGACAACTCACTTTGACGGAAGGCGTCTTTGCCTGACTTTGGTGAGGAGGATAAATTATACAGGCGGAGGCAAGCTTGAGGACTGTGTTGTTCGGCCTGTGGGGGTCATCACGGGTCTCGTTTTGATAATCTGAACCGTTGAATGTGTAAAACTTGTTAAGTACTATATGACTATAAAAAATCACGTTGGTCGGATATCGTTAACTATATGATCAAATTAGTTTTGTATAAAAAAATGGATGGTGTTATAGTTAACGGTTGAAAAAAAAGTAATCCGATCAGATAGCTATCGATATTTGATCAACGTGATTTTTTACAAGCATATAGTACTCGATGAGTTCTACACATTGGACGGTTCTGATTAGCAAAATGGGACTCGTGGTGGGTCCCCATGGGCCGAATAGCACCGTCCAATTTGTGCCCGAAAAGGAGAGAATCATCTCCTGCCCTACACTCTACCACGCTGCCCCATACGCTTCCGACCGTGCGGCCTATTCCATCATTAACTTCTCCTATACACTTATTTATACAAATTTTTTATTACACATTTTTTTCCATAAAAAGTCAAAAAGTTAACTCAAACATCCATATTTTTTTCCTCAACTTTTTAGTCAAAAAAGACAAAAAGTGCACTTATTTAGGACACATCAAACAACCACTTAATTTATTATATGAGATAAAATGGTACAATATGTAACATGTAACGTCAAAAAGATAGTGTTAAATACAAATATATGAGAAGTGTTTAATGAAAAGTATCGAGTACATATCTCACATCCTTGTCCGAGTGTCGGGTATCCGACATGGTTATTTGATTTATTTTAAAGAGTTCATGTAACATTGTCAAGTGAGCGATGTCATTTTTGGTTCGCATCTTGGAGTAGAGGCTGTCGAAAAGGCCCCGGCTCCTTTAGGAATGCTTGAGAGATGACTTGGTTGTGCATCATGTGGTGATTATGGCATAAGAGAAATTAGAGATGTTTTAATGGTTGTGAGAAATCAATTATGTGCGTTAAAAACACTTTGTTTTTGGTTTTTTAAGGATGTGGGAGAGATCTCTTTTTCTTTTTTTAATTTATTGTTAAATACTTGATTTTGTTGACTTTTTGGGGAGAATATCTATTCCCGGAGATACATAGGTGGGAATTTTTGTGCTTTGCTTCTTTGTGTACATTTTGTGTACTGGTTGCTTACCCTTTGTGGTTGCTTTTATGGCAATAAATGTATTTTACTTGTGGTGCATGTTTTTGTGTGTTGTAAATGGAGTGCGTAACATTTTATATTTATTTCCTCAACTTTGGCTACAGATTTGCAATGCATGAATTGGGCCTTTCATCACGAAAACCATACAAGAAGTGTGCTAGAGTTGTTGGGGAGGTTACATTCTGACTATAAAAGTTCCTTTTGCATATTCAGTGTTAGATCCATGACTTACTCAGAACTATTTTTCTGCCATATATAATCAGTAAACCTTTGAATTCTATTGGTTTATTGCAGGTTCTTGGTAAGTTTCATCCTCATGGTGACAGTGCTGTATATGATTCCCTAGTCCGAATGGCACAGGTAATGTTGGAATTTGTGTAATTGGTTAGATGTTTTTTAGATGACAAAGAATATAGTTAATAAATTGATAGTCTGCAACAATTAACAGTAATAATTGTTAATTTTTGATGGGTCTCCAATAGTTTGAGTCATATATTTCAAGGACTGCCACAGGTAAGGATGAGCGAGGGGCTTGGGTTTTGTCCCCACTCCATTAAGGTTACTTGTCTGATTTGCCGATTATATCATTACTGACTAAAAAGAAGACCGTGCATTGTGCATGCTCATGCTCCAATTCATGGTGCACACTTTTGTTTGTCCTGTAATAGTTCTTATCATGGCCATCATCATCTTCAGAGCACAATGAATGCATGTGCAAAATTGAGTGTCAGCACTGTTTTTTGTTTAATTCTATTAATTCTCTTCATTCTTAGAAGAGTGTTGCCACTATTAGGCTCCCACCATGCCTCTTTAGTTTATTTTATTTATCTTTTAAATTTTGTTCTTGCCTCCTCGTGCAGGATGACTATATGTCAGGATAAATTGCTAGAATCTTCTTGATTCAGGGTTTAAAAAGGTGGATGAGATGCTGAAGGGTTTGTAGACAGAAAACTGTTGGAATTAGCTTGGTTTTGAAGGGTGTAGTTTTCTGGAATTTTAGAAAAATAGTTGGTGGAAGTTCCAAAGAGCAAGTCCCAAAGAGCAAGCAATTAAGGAGTTTAACTTTGAAGTAAAAGGTTGAAAGGGTAGCAAGGGTGAGGATTATGAAATTAGGGTTATGGGATGGAAAGCTAAAGAATTAAGTTATACTTAAATGTAGCAAAATCTAATCGCAGAGGTTTAAAAGCGGAGGAGTAGAATCTTTTAGGATCTTAACTTAGACTCCAATAATTTCCCTGGGATTAGAGATGCATTGCACATCAGTCATAAGTTAACACAACCTCAAGTTTTTGAATAGACTCTTTTGAGGTGAAAGACTACCTAAATATTTATATTTATTTATTTATTTTAAGAAAAGCAACAAAACATTTTATTAAATAAAGGAAAAGAGATACATAAGGATTAAGCTAATTTCTGGCTAATTTAAATTAGTGTTTTTTTTTTTATAATGACCCACGAAATTAGCTTTGGAAAATTAAAATAATACCCTGATGTGTCCCAAACTGTATCCCCGCTGTGTCTAATGAAAAAAAATTATTAAAAAAATGGACACACCACGTGGCATGTTGGACACATGTCCTCACCTTGTTTCTCTCCCATATGTGTACGACATGGCTACAACACCTATTTTTTAGTGTTGTTGCTTCACAGGTGTCCCATATATGTGTTGTTCCACATTTAACCTATCAAGTATCTTTGGTATTCAAGTTTTCCACAGAACTATGCATATTATGTATGAAGTTCTCTATGACACCTTGTGAATATCATTATATCTTAGAAAATTAAAGAAATATATTGAGAAATATTAATATTATTCCCGTTTCTTGGACATGACAGTTAGATGAATTAGACACTTAGACACAAACTTGCACCTAACACCCATAATTGAGTCCATGTAAGTTGTAACATAGCTTGTCACAATATAGGCACACTTCCAAAGTAAAAACATTTACTTAGGTGCTAAATTTTTCTTCATCTATTGGCCAAGGAAGCCAATTAAGGAACGAACCATTGGCATTTTGACCTGTAAAAACATTCCATTTGATGCTTTAAGTCTAGAGGTAACTTAAGGGTCTACTATGGAGTAGATGCCTTAGAAACCCCTTGACTTTAAAAAAGGGAGACTGCTACAACGCGTGTACATCAAATTGAGAAATTACCAAAGCGTACCTTGACTCCTATAACATTACAAGTCATGAAAAAAAAAAAAAAACTGAAACTAGCATAAAAATTTACATGATTGAACTCAATTGAACCCAAAACTTGAGTAGAAAAGATTCCTATCATCTTGATATGAAACTCTGAATAGTTATTTTCTGCATTACCTTGCTTTGTTTGGTGAGTAGGCAGTATGCATGAAAGCACATGTTTGGACGTGGGGTTTAAAGTAGGTCTTTGTTTGTCTTCTATGTTCTCTTTTTCCCTCTCCTTCTCTCTTTTGCACACACACCCAGCAACTTGTGTTATTTGATAATGTAAATTTCTGTGATCGTTATACCTTAAATGCTACTTACTTCAGCTCTTTGGATTCTGATCAGAAGCATTTCCATTTTTATAGTTCTTTTAATGGCATGTTTAGCTATTGAATTCCACTTTCCTTTAGTTGTTTGAAGACTCAAGAGTTTCACTTGCTTCCAGGATTTCTCTTTACGCTGCCCACTCATTCGAGGGCATGGGAATTTTGGTTCAGTTGATGCAGATCCTCCGGCTGCCATGCGTTACACAGAGTGCAGGCTAGAAGTAGGTTTAAATTAATTTGAAAATTTTCAATCAGCTATGTATAGTGGTGCACTTTGTTTGGTGAATAAGGGCAAGCATTAATGTTTCAAATATCTCGTTGTCATAATGATGCACAATCACTGTCTCTAAACAAAATTGTAATTTCTTTGACTGTATTCCCAACATGTGTTGTTTCGTAGGGCATGCCCCAGCGGGTTAGGTCACATTCCCTCAACAGACTCAAGTTCGAGTCTTCTTAATACCTATCCAAAAAATTATTCTTCAGCTGTGTCACATTGATATGTGTTGCTTTACTTTGATCAACCAATTACATTACAGGAAACATTAATAATAAACCATATTCTTGTATGTTATGAGCATACAAACACGTTACATAGTGCATCAGATAGTGTCCACAATTTGTGGCCTGCTCTTTTGCGTTGCATTTGTGAAAAATAAAAGCATTTATGATATACTTATTTGTTTCAGGCTTATTTTTCAGGCACTTGCTGAAGCAATGTTGTTGGCTGATTTGGAACAAGATACAGTCAGTACTATGCCTTAGAACAACTGGTCCTTTGTAAATACATGGTTCAATATGTAAAATACATTATCTTGCTTCAAATGTTTCATTGCATTGCAGGTTGATTTTGCTCCAAATTTTGACAATTCTCAAAAGGAACCATTGCTTCTACCTGCTCGGATCCCAAATTTATTACTGAATGGTTCCTCTGGCATTGCGGTAATTCCACTTGAATGCTTTCCTAGGAATTTACTAGCCGGTTATGTTTAATATTTTAGGGTTGCCATCTTTGTTCCCTTTTCTCTTCCTCATGATACTGTGAAACTCAAATATTGTCCGCCCGCCCCGCCCCGCCCCGCCCCCCCCCCCCCATCCCCTGAGTTTTAATGTGCCTTTAGATGTTTCAATGAAGTGGTGCTTCAATTTTTCAGGTTGGAATGGCAACCAACATCCCTCCTCATAATCTTGGGGAATTGGTGGATGCACTCTCTGTTTTGATTCATAATCCAGAAGCCACGGTATATGCCATATCTTTCAGCAATGATTTTATTGTCAATATTTGAACTACTCTAATCTTGCGAAAGAATTATAATCAATATCACTGCTAGAGTTATCGGGTTATCCTTAACACAAGTTTCCTGGGTGGTTTTCATTAAAGCTTTTCCAGTAACTCCTCTACTGTTTCTTAATTTCATCTTCCTTTACTAGTGGTCTCTCGTCTTTTCCCCTTCACAGACATTTCATAGTTTAAAGCTTTACTTATTCTTTCTCTTCTATTAGCAAGTTTGTCTATATCCTTTTCTCCATACTTCTAACTTCAGATAAAAAATTATTGTAGCCTTCAACTTAACCTTCTTAATTGCTTCCTTAGCTTCAGGTTTGACCACTCTATAGCTGGCAAAATTTTTGTTAGTCCTGCATGTATAAATTTTTTTGGAAATCTCTTTTTGTTGATTGCTTTTTGAACATTTTCATTCCATCAATTTTCTTTAGAAGGCAACCCACTTCCCTTAGATTCATCAAGAACCTCTTTTGCTATTTTTTTAACACAAGGGGACCATCTCACAGAACAGAATTATTTTTCTCATTTGAAATCCATTTTCCTTCCTGTTACTAAAGATTTCTAGAATTTCACTTTTAAGTTTCACCATCAACTCTTCTGAAAACAATCTATTTGGCTAATATTCATTCCACTGTTAAATTTTATGAGTGTTCATCCCACTCTTAAAGAATATATTTGCTATTACAATATCATCTACCTTTGCAAACTCTACAATAACACTACTTTCATCATATCTATTTCGAAATCTACAACCCCCATGTACTCTCTCATGTCCCCCATTATATATCTGTATATGGATATTAAGATCACCGTCTATAAAACTCTCCCCTCGGTATCCTTTGTACTAATCCATTCAAATCTTCCAAAAATTGTTGTTTAATTGATTCCTGTAATCCTACTTGGGGCGTGTAAGTATTAGTTATACGTGGTGTCTATGCTCCTCACACTAATTTTACTAATATTGTATTATTTCCTTTTTTCTAAACCACCATCACTTCTTTTAAATTTGTATTTACAATTATCTCCACTCCATTCCTATGTTTCTCTTTTCTAGTATACTAAAATTTATATGTTATTCTTTTAATTTCCCTGAACTTTTTTCCAAATCATTGTATCTACTAATTCCATCTCTTTACCTGCTAATATTCCCATGTTTCAAGTTCCTAAGCCTATTATACTCTCTTTAACTAGTTTCGTTATGTGCACTCATGCATTAAAGTGCAAGAATCCTAGCCTACTTCTCACCTCACTGTGCACCAATGTTGTGCCTCATTTAAGGGAAACACCCTAGTTTACCCTTGCCCATTTATCACTGCACTTGAGCTTGATGCCACGTGTCCCAAGTTGGGAACACCTGAATGGAAGAATTCTTAGTATCCATGTTCATAAAACGTGTGACTAAGGCTATGTTTTGCTTGAGAACTTGTTGCAAGTTGTGTCATTTACCCATTTTTTTCCTTCCTGTATTTGAGAACAGAAAACAAAACGAAAAAGATACCGAACGAGCCTGAAACTATTTATTCATTTATTTTCTCATTAACAAATCCCAAAACCTAACACAGCCTAATTTTTATGTTGGCTATCGACCTATCACAACTCTGTTTTTTCATTCGGGCATGGGATTGGCTATGTTAAAGATAAAACATGAAAAGACTTGTTACAATAAAAAACTGGAATAAATCTTAGGAAACTGGATGGGTACTGGCTTTTGAAAACAAAACTGACAAGTACTTAAGCTATTTGTCTTTTCCCCTTATTTCTTTCTTTCTTTTTTTTCCCTTTTTTTGACAGTTATTTATTGTTTACAAGTTTGGTAGAGTGAGTGCTGCATTCAGTAGTAAACATATAGAACATTTTTAGATATATACCATACTGACAAATTACCAACATTTATGGCTTACTGTGTGCACATATTTCGAAAGTATGTTGCTTCTCTATCATCTTATGTGCATTTTACATTGACATATTTCTATAACAATTTATTTCTTTTACCTCATTTGATTAACTATAGTGTCTGCAGGTCTACAGTTTGAACTCCTTTCAGATGGAAGATGAGTTTCTCATGTTTAGAGTTATAAAATCAATATGCTTGATATATTGAAGAACTTTGTCGATAACTAACTGGTCAAATCTCCCCTAGTATTTGCACATTGAATCTTGAGATGCATATTGATACGTTGACGATATCATCGAGATTTATAACTCCTTTATGGCACAGTATGTGTATATAAACTTTTGAGCTTTTTAATGGTATAAAAGAGGATTTAACTTTTTCTTGTTTCTGTGGGTGCGTGCATGTATGTATGTTATGTACATATCTTGATTTTTTCCAGAGCAGATTACGACATTTCACCTAAAACTGCAAACAGAAATCTCTTGCGGGAAGAAATCTTCTATTTGATTGTTTACTGGGATAGTACACTGTAGCATCACCTATTCATGGGCACATCTCTTCTTATACATGGATGTATATATCTATCCATTTATCTATTTTTTCAATCTGACAACTATATATACATTTTTTGTGAAATAGCTGCAAGAATTACTGGAATACATGCCAGGACCCGACTTTCCAACTGGTGGCCTAATAATGGGTAACACTGGGTAGGTTAATCCGACCTCTTATTTTCATCTCACTGACATGAATCATATATCTGCAAGGTATTTTTTCCCCTCCACTCTTGTTAATGCACAACCATCATCTTGAGAAAGTTTTGTTGTAAGCGTGATCAATGCTTATTCTCTTCTCTTGAATTATTGTTGATCATACATTGTCAAGTCTATGAAATTAAATATATGACACAAATATGAAGTTTGAGAGACTAATGTAGCATGTTTAAATTGAAGGTTCAATGTCTTCATATCTGAAGAGAATTTATTTCATATACTTTTGTTTATATATTGTATATATAGGTACATATTTTCCATAAATGCTAAAGACATTCAACAACGAGTTAGATGAGGCCATATGTTTTTAACAGATTTTTCTGTCTCAGATACCGGCGTTTAAGATTTGTTTATTGTTTAGTTTTTTCTAATCACTTTTCCTTTTGATGGTCTAGTTTTGTGTCATCAATGTTAACTTTAATAAATTACTGATAGTTAGTAATTTTTGTTAAGCATCTTAGAGGCATATCGAACTGGGCGAGGACGGATCGTAGTCAGAGGAAAGACTGATATTGAATTGCTCGATTCTAAAACGAAGCGTACGGCAATTATTATAAAAGAAGTACTATCTTGGTCTTTTTTGTTCGAATTTATTAGATTTGCGTATTCATTTTCTAACTCTCAATTGGGGAGGTAAAGTTGAATTTTTTAATCATTGGTCTCTTTTGAATGAAACAGATTCCATACCAGACCAACAAAGCCTCTCTTGTTCAGAAAATCGCTGAGCTTGTGGAAAACAAGGTACTCTAATGATGAATAGCTTATGATTGTAAACATTTTATTCATCTGCGGCAGAAGCAATCTGTAATTGTTAAAATTCTATTAATGTAATATGGTCCACAACTCTGTTTGGACTTTTGATATTGAGAATAACTGTTGAATTTGGAGAATCACTTTGTTTGCTTCCTTTTCCTTGTTTCATTTTCTTGTGTCATCCAGCATCATTAATACACTGTCTAGGTCCTAAAAACGTCTAGGCTGGGCTTGGGTTGCTCGGATTCAACCATCAGGAGGTGAACATATTGTCTAGTGGTGTGTATGCATGCATAGATTAATTCAGTATGTAATGTGATAGATGGATAAGAACCAGCACCGTCTAGATATTCATTAGATATTTCTGTTACTTGTTGCTGGTCATTCTTTTATTCCTAAACCTAATTATTCTTTCTCATGCCTTGCTTTAAATATATCTGAAATGTAAAATTTGGCATTTACCTGTGGTGGTGACACTCTAAAGTTATAGCAACATGATTTCCCATTTTTTCAAATTGTAATTTTCACAATGCGATATAATGATGGTAGATGGAAGTATTAAGGGAAGGGGTAGATCTAGATTGACGTGGGCTAATGTAGTAAACAGAGATATAAATCTCCTTAATTTGACTAACAGTTAAAATTATAAGAACAAGTTTAAGTTTGAGAGGAGAGAAAAGAAGAATAAAAGAGAAGAGAATTCTTATTAGGAAGAGGCACAGAACCTTAGATTAGGTTTTCCCTCTATAACAATATGTATTTATACTAATCAAATAAGTACATAAAGACAAAACTACCCTTCATCTAACTTAACACTCCCCCTCAAGTTAATGCATAGATATCCCTCATGTCCAACTTGCGCACAATGGGATGAAAGACCTTACTACCTAACCTTTTAGTAAAAACATCGGTTAACTGATCTTCGGATTGCACAAACGGCATACAAATCACACCACTACTTATTCTCTCCTTCATAAAATGTCTGTCGATCTCAATGTGCTTGGTCCTATCATGCTGGATGGGATTATGAGCAATGCTAATAGCAGCCTTATTATCACAATGCAACCACATTGGTCCACCATTCAATAATCCTAAGTCAGCCAATAACACTTGAAGCCACATGAGCTTACAGATGCCATTTGCCATTGCTTGGTACTCGATTTCTGCACTTGATCTGGCCACAACAGCTTGCTTCTTACTCCACCAAGTCACCAGATTACCACCTACAAAAGTGCAATAACCTGAAGTAGATCGCCTATCATCAAATGCACCAACCCAATCTGTATTAGTGAAAGCCTCTATTTTCAAATGACCATGATTGGAGAACAAGATTCCTTTTTTAGGTGTTGATTTGCGATACCCAAGGATCCGATTAGCTACATCCAAATGCCATGTTCGAGGTTCATGCATGAATTGATTTACAACACTAACTGCATATGTAATATCTGGCCTAGTATGAGAAAGATATATTAATCTCCCTACAAGTCTCTGATATCTTCCTTTATTTACACAATCTCCATCACTGCTACTAAAGGGTGGTTTGGCATCCCCTAAATAATCCATCTTTTTATCTTTTTTCCATCACATCACCTTTCTACTTTTCTGCACATCTTTTCGTAAAAAGACAAAAAGTGCACTTATTGGCCTTGATAGGAGAATATGCGGGCCTACGTCCCAACATACCTACTTCCTTAAGTAGGTCCAATATGCACTTCCTTTGAGAGATAAAGATGCCATAATCCAATCTAGCAATCTCAATCCCAAGAAAGTACCGCAAAGAACCAAGATCTTTGATTTCAAACTCCTTGGACAGTCGAGCCTTGATTTGGGACATCTCCTATACATCATTACCAGTCACCACTATGTCATCCACGTAGACAATAAGAATAGCAATTTTATCATCGCACTTTTTTATGAACATAGTATGATCTGGATGATTTTGTTTGTACCCAAATTTGAGCATCGCCTTAAGAAACCTATCAACAAGGCTCTAGGCGACTGTTTCAATCCATACAAAGTCTTCTTTAACCAGTAAACTTTCCCTTTAGTGACTGAACCCGTGTATACTTCTTCTTCTAGATCACTATGGAGAAAAGCATTCTTTACATCAAGCTGTTGTAATGGCCAACCCAGATTTGCGGCACAGGAAAGGACACGAATAGAATTCATTTTAGCCACTGGAGCAAAGGTCTCTTGATAATCAATGCCATTAGTTAGAGTGAACCCTTTAGCAATCAGTCTCGCCTTATATCTCTCAATAGTCCCATTGGCCTTCTGTTTGATTGTAAACTCTCATTTGCAACCCACATGTCTTTTACTCGATGCTAGGGAAACTAAATCCCAAGTGTCATTCTTACTCAGAGCTCTCATCTCCTCTGCCATAGTTTCTTTCCCCTTACGATCAGTGAGTGCTTCCTTCCAATTCTGAGGAATACAGACAGAAGACGAAGACTAAACAAATGTGCGATATGATGAAGATAAGCAGTCATATGACACATATTTAGAAATAGGATGTTGAGTACAAGTTCTAACACCTTTACTAATAGCAATAGGAAGATTTGAATTATCAACATGAATAGTAGGAGAAGTAACCAAAGACTCATTACTTGAGGATTCTATAGAAGAATTAGGAACTGGAGTTGGAGGTGATGATTGGCATGGCGGCACATACGTCAACTGTTCTCTTTGTTGCCAAGAGTAGGTCTGAAGATCAGGTCTATCTAACCTACTAGACTCCTTCTGAACACAATCTGGTCTATCCAACGTACTAGACTCCCCCTGATCCAACCTACTAGACTCCTCTTGAATACACTCATATCCTTCTCACAATACGGTGCCTCCTCCCCCTCACAACAAATAGTAGAGAATAATGGATCAGAAGAAACAATCTCTTCCATTAAAGAGACCTTCCCCTGAAGAGATTGGTCCCCAAAGAACTACCTAGACACACAAAAGGTGACATCCATGGTAACATAAGTTTTTCAAGAGCGAGGATCATAACACTTGTAGCCTTTTTGGGTAGAGGAGTAACCAATGAAGACACGCCGAAGAGCCTTGGGGTCCAGTTTAGTCCGAGTAGGACGAGAAATGTGAACAAAGCAAACAAAACCAAACACTTTAGGAGGAATGGAATGAGGGGGTACAGACATATGAGGAAGGAGGGTAAGGGGGTGTTGAAATTGGAGGACACTGGAAGGCATGAGGTTAATGAGATACGCGGCAATGAGAACAACATCACCCTAGAATGGTTTAGGAACTTGCATCGTGAACATAAGGGCACGAGCAACCTCAAGAAGATGACGGTTTTTGCGTTCAGCAACATCGTTCTGTTCGGGAGTGCTAACACAACTAGTTTAATAAAGAATACCACGAGCCTTAAGATATGCTCGAATTTCACCGTTAATGTACTCGGTACCATTATCACTCCGAAGGACTTTAATGTCGGTGTTAAATTGAGTGCGAACCATCTTATGAAATGTTTGAAAGCAAGAAAAGACCTCACGTTTGGTGCGAACAAGTAAACCCAAGTGACATGAGAATAACAGTCAATAAAAGTAACAAACCAACGATAACTGGACATAGATATAACATGAGATGGACCCCATACATCAGAATGAATGACCATAAATGGAAACAAACTTCTTTTATTAATTGAAGAATAACAAGATCTTTTATGATTTGCATACTCACAAACATCACAATGAAAATTATTCCTATCACAATCCTTTACCAAACTAGGAAAAAGTTTATTCAAAACTGAAATAGAGGGATGGCTTAAACGCCGATGCCACTGATGTAATGGAGAAAGAGATGAATTGTTGGTTGTTTGAAGAGCTTGACTAGTGATAGAAGATCTACCCTCCAAAAAATACAGTTCCCCATGTGCTTTACCACTGCCAATCATTCTCCCCGTACCCAGTTCCTGAAAAACACAATGAGAAGGGAAAAAAGTTAAAGAACAATTTAAGGAATTGGTAATACGACTGATAGATAGTAAATTAATAGAAAATTTGGAAACATGAAGAATAGAGAAGAGTGAGTGGAAAAGAGTGGACAAACCTGTCATACGATTGGTAGCACCGGATTCAATAATCCAAGGGAAGGAAGAGACGGCACTCGAGGCATGTGTAGAAGTACCTGTAGAAGCAAAGTTGGAGGAAGAAGTATCAGAAGTAGGAGCAAAAGTAGAAGCAGAGGCAGGAGAAGAATCAAGCTGAGCCATCAGATGTTGAAGAGTATGTAACTCATCATAGGAAAAAGCTGCGGGATTACCCAAAGGACTAGTAGAGGATTTTGATAGGTGTGCATGAGAGTGAACAGTCCCACCGCGGCCATTAGCACCACCACGGCCACTACCTCTCCCACGGTTAGGTTAACCATGTAACTTTTACCATTGTTCCTGATTATGATGTTCTTTCCCACAATAATCACAGTTAATTTGATCACGAGCACTAAAAGGACCTTTACCCCCAGACGGAGAGACCAAGGCTTTGTTTGGTTTGTTTTTGAGAGGGCAATTTTAGAAAAAAGATTTCAAAATTTTGTTCGGTTTAGTGATTTTGGAAAAAAATTTCCAAAATCACTTTCTCTCTGCTACACATCAATCAATCACTTTTTGTCTCTCCTCTCTCCTCTCTCCTTCACTTTTTCTCTCATACACATTTACTAAATTATTACAAAATATCAAATCATCCTAAACTTCCATACTCCAAAACTATTTTCAAAATATACAACCAAACAAACTAAAAAAATTTCTAAACACTCTCCTCAAATTTTTTTTAAAAATTTATCTTCCAAAACCAAATCATACACACCCCAAATTTCCCATCCTTGGGAAGAAGCAACTAGAACAGACCAGTCTTGAAGAGGCTGATGAACCATAGCGTTCCGCCGGCTCTCTTCTTGCAAAACATAAGCATAGGCTTCATGGATAGTAGGAAACGGCTGGGGGCCGAGAACCTGAACACGAATCTGATTATATTCCAAGTACCAGCAAGAAATCATAGACCCGCTCCTTGGACACCATCTGTTGAAAGGTAGTGGCATCTTGAGAACAGACAGCTTGGAAGTGTCGATAATAATCAAGTTCTTGCCACAAACTGCTCAACTCAGCATAGTACTCAGTAAGAGATCTATTCTTCAGATCAAATCCCCGAATCTTTTTCGTAGTTCATATGCTTGGGCATCATTACCTCGTTGAGAATACATCTGAGAGGCGACAGTCCAAATCTCATGAGCAGTATCTATCAACACAAAAGATCGGCTAATGGTGGGGTGGATGGAATTGATTAGCCAAGTCATAATGAGTGCATTCTCCTTATACCATGTCATGTGTTGGTGTATTCTTGCTAGGAACCTTAGTAACTCCAGTTATGTAACCTGACATACACGAGCAGTAATGGCCAACTGAAAGGAACGTGTTCAAATCAGATAATTGGTGCCATCTAACTTGGCAGAAGTCAGATGAAGCGAAGAGTTATTACCCAGAGGTACAAGAGGACCTAACCCTTTGGCCTCACTGGTCACAGGGTTCTTGCTATCATCAGCTATGGACTAAGAACAAAACTATATAGGAAAAAAATAGAGAGGAAGGTGGAACAACCCTAACAAATCACAAAACCAGTCCCACAAGAGCAAAAACAATCCAGAAAATGGCAAAACAATGAGGGTAAAGGGTAAAAAGGCACTCGTAACTGGACTTCGAGACCAAAAAACAAGTCTAGAGCCATAACCGAAGCCAAGGAGGGCAAGAGAAGGTCTAGTCGTGTCGCGACCCAAACCCGTCCTTATAGGTTTTGCGTCGTAACCGGCTAGTAATACTGGGATTACCAAAGGTCTCTGAACAAATAAATAACATACAAGGGCTAGCGGAAGCAAATGCAAACATATAACGTCCATAGAGCTGTATAGACATACATGGAACTAAAAAATTGACAATTTAATTTACATAATTAAGACATCATACCCACATCACCATTCATACATATAGACAAACAAAAGGCTTGTTCAACTTAATAAAAGAAATACAAAAAGATCTTTAACATGATTCACAAAAGCTTGACCGCTGCAAAAAGGGGACTTTCTCGGGAGGCACTGTGACTGGCTGATAAAAAGGAACTCCAGCCCATCAACTCTAAGCTTGGTCACGCGCCTGGTCACCTAATACTCCAGCCCATCAACTCTAAGCAGTGAATAACAACGGACTAAAGGATTTATGAATGATGTCTAAACAATTTCAAGAGTCAGAGTTCATATCAGAAATAGATTCATATTCATATTCATACCGTAATCAAAAGTCATAAGCAGTTATATGTGATACATCCATTATCTATCATATCATCTTGGTTCTAGGACCCATATGCATAGTCGATACTGATGACCCCAAAGGTCCATATCTTGTGCATAAGTAGTCATGGTATTGTTTTCCCAAGGCAAGGGCCCTGTATAAACTACAGTATTGTTTTCCCCGGGTAAGGGTCATATGATCATAAGCCACGGTATAGTTTTTCTCGGGCCAGGGCTAGATAAACATATGCCACGGTATTGTTTCCCCCAGACGAGAGCCATGTGAACTAAGGATGCCACAAATACATTTCATAAGCTTGGACATTCATTCACAATTTATAAAATAACATTTCATAAATCAGTTCATATCTTATCATTCTGAAAATACTTATAATCAGATATAGCTTTATAAAGTTGTTACTCACAGATAGCTCCGATAGCAAAATGGACAGACCAGACAGATCGGATAGTCTATGGCGTGTGACCTACACAAACACATAACAACTGCACATTGAAACATAAGCTCCAAAAACACTTAACTCATTCATTTTCTATCTTGGTGTGTTTTTAATCTTTATCTTCATTATTATATCTTAATTAGGGCTTAGGAATCCCTAAGATGCAATAAGGATGTCAAAATGTAAGTTGAAACACTTAGTCAAATTTTAAAAAACAGGGCAGTTCACTCGAGCGCAACTTCGCTTGCTTGAGCGAGCTACAAGGTCTGCAAAAGTACTGGTTGCATGATTGTTATGCTCGACCGTCGCTCGAGCGCAAGACTGGGTAAACAGGGTCTCTACTCGAGCGCAATTTTGATCGCTTGAGCGGCTTGTAAAACTTTGTAAACTTCTGGGAGTAGGAATTTTATTCTCGAGCTTAGACTTCTTCGCTCGAGCAGAAGCACAAAAGAAAGAGTGGTCGCTTGAGCGCAACTTCTGTCGCTCGAGCGGAGATGTAGAATTCAGGAATTTCTATATTACATTCCTAGCTTCAAAACTCAAATTTAAACCAACAAAACACATCCTTTTGGGCCTAAACTTAAGGAAACATATGTAAACTCAAAGAATTTCATGATTTGAAAGTCATTTCGCAAAATCAAAGCCCAAAAACATGCCAATGATGCAAAACGAAACTTGAAACTTTCAAACCATAGTATGCATGAATTGTTATAAACTGAAACCTTCCAAAACATGATCAATTGAGGTCCAATGGCGAAAAATGTTATGAATTCTTAAAACCATGCTAGAATTACTACAGAGAAATATTCGAAAACAACTTCAAAACTCCATGAAATGCACATGCATGCATGAATTGATTCTCAATTCCATTCTTTAGCTCAATTCTCATGTTAATTCACCTATCTCTCTTGATTCCATGCATTAACCAACTAAATTACAAAACTAGAGGCTAGAATTCTTACCTATGGTTCTCAATTCTTTAAGGTTTAGAGATAATCTTGAGCACTTCTACTCTCCTAGCAATTTCCTTTCAAACCTCAAGCTTGATCTCAATTCTCTTAGTCGCTCACTCTCTCTCACGTTTGTTGCCTCAAAGAGGAAGAATTGAGAGTGTAAAGTGTATTCTAGAGCTCACTTGTACCTCATATAGGCTAATTAGGGTACTTAATTAAACTTAGCTTAAGACTAGCTAATTACAATTACTTTATTCTAATTATTTGGTTCCAAATCGAATTTTAATTAAATTTACCAAAATGTTCTAAAAATTCCAGATAACACATAAATGGAGTTAATTTCGTATTCTGTGGCTGATAAGGCCTTCAATTCACAGAACAGAACAAAACATAACAGAAACACAAACAGATATTTCTACAATAGACAGATATAACTCAAATAATGCAACACACATGCAATTAATTCAGAATTTTTTCCTAATTATTGATTAGGTACTCTATGGCTAATTACAGTTCAGGGTTGTTACAGTCTTCCCCTTTTAAAGACTTGGTTCTTCAAACTCAAATTGCCTTCGTTTTGGAAGAATATCGGGTCTAAAGGGAACAAATCAGGGTATCTCTTCATCATGTCCTCTTCCATTTCCCATGTTGCATATGTCCCTTCGTGATTTTGCCAGTCAACCTTCACCAATGGGATTTCTTTGTTTCTCAGTCTTTTGATTCGGCGGTTCACAATTTGGATTGTTCGCTCCTCGTAAGTATAATCATCTTTCAGAAGTACATGAGTCGGCTCAATCACATGTAACGGATCTCTCAAATAATCCCTAAGCATTGAGACATGAAAAATATTGTGCATATTCTCCATAATTGGAGGTAAGGCCACTTGATACATCACCGGGTTAATTTTCTTGATAATTTCATATGGGCCAATTTATCGTGGAGCCAACTTGCCTTTAACCCCAAATCGAGTTTGCCCTTTCATTGGAGTTACTTTTATAAACACATGGTCACCGATTTCATATTCGTTGTCTCTCCTCCGGACACCCGCATAACTCTTTTGGTGACTTTGAGTGGTTTTCAAATGTTCTTGAATTAGTTTTACCTTCTCAGTTGTTTCTTGCACAAGTTAAAAAAAAAAAAGGAAGAACGAACCGGAAAAAGAAGAACAGAAGATTACGTCTTCACAGCTCTGATACCAAGTTAAAATTATAAGAACAAGTTCAAGATTGAGAGGAGAGAGAAGAATAAAAGAGAGAATTTTTATTAGTAAGAGGCACAATACTTTAGGTTTTCCCTCTATAACAATATCTATTTATACTAATCAAATAAGTACATAAAGACAAAACTACCCTTCACCTAACTTAACACACTAACCAAATGGCCATTGATAGAATCGAGTGGAGAAGAAAGATTCATGTAGTTGACCCTATTTGAGGGAGCTTGAGGCTTAGTTTGGTTTGGTTTGGTTTGGTTTGGTTTTTTAATTTTCACAATGCACAATTGACATTTGTATTAATTACAATCTTTTTGTTTTTTGTCAGAGTTTAGAAGGCATAAGTGATATTCGTGATGAGAGTGATCGAACTGGAATGCGTATAGTGATTGAGGTATAGTTTTCTTTTTGATGTACCCAATAAAAAGTATAGTTATTGAGGTATCAGTTTTTGACCACCTCTCTTCCATAAATTTTTTATCTCAGTGATGGTTTGTTGGTTTTTTGATGATGTGATGAATTTTTCTTGTTTCATTTTTCAGCTGAAGCGGGGATCTGATACGTCTATTGTTCTTAATAATCTGTATCGCCTTACTGCTCTTCAGTCTAGTTTTAGCTGCAACATGGTGGGGTGAGTGGTTTCTGAGCTCTGATGGCTTTTAGAAATTTAGAAATGCAAAATATAGAAATAGGTTAGGGATGTTGATATATGGTTTTTTAGCAGTAATGAAGTGACACATTCCTGATATCAGCAAGTGGCCTGCATAACTGAGAGATAAATTTTTTTTTTTGGCTATGGGAATTACCAGATTGGGTTTTGCTCCCAATACTTTCCTAATTTTACTTGTGTCTACACATACAATGTGTGTTAAGTGGGTGTATCTGTGGTTCGAAGGAAAAGCACATTGGGTGGAATTTCTGTGGGATGGTGTTTTAATTTTGGGGAAGCAAACACGCCTATCTCATAGTTGGGACCAAAACTGTTTTTGCTTTTGACAAAATAATTTTTTTTTACTTCAATTTCCAGAAAGCTCATTTATCCCATTTACTAGATACTTCCAAGTAATGCCATACAATAGTTATTTATTGGTGGTTGTTTTTGTTTCTTGGTTAGTATTTTTTTCCTAGTTCATTTTATTTTGGATTTTCCTTTGTTGGTTAATGTTCATGTACCTTTTGGGATGTTTGTCCTTTTATTTCTTCGGAGAATCGTAACCATGTTACATGACTGTATGTGGGATAGCTTGTATTGATACTGATAGGAGGCCCAAATTTCTCATATACTGTTTTTTGTGATTCACCTCGAGAAAATGGATTAATGATGAATTAATCTACTTAGAGTAGAACAACTGAATAATATATTGTTGAAAATACCATATGGATTGATCTGCGTTGAGTTTCACATCCTAGTGTGTACCAAAAACGACATCCCCAACGTGGAGGGTTTGCTAGAAAAACAATGCCATGTAAGGCTGGAATGGAGAGGTTTTTACCTGGCTAGATACACAGAAGATCAAGGCTTTGCAGCAGGTTGAACATTGAATAGGCCTTTCAGGGAAAGCCCTCTTGAATTCAGGAGTACCTTCATGCTGGGCCTCCATGACCTAGAGCTTGGAGTGGGTTCATGGCATTCATGTGCAGGTTATGAGATAATGGTGAAGTGTAGACGTGAAAAAAGATACAAAGGAACCCACTAACCACTTCAACAGAATATTGGAGCCTTAAACCCAATTTCTTATCTTTAGTTTTCATTGTCAATCACATTTCTTCGCCCCGTTTGGTAGAACTGTGGGAAAGTAATTATAGATTATAGCTTATAACTGTGAACATAAGTTGTTAATCTGTTTGGTGCAGCTGTGAGATTATGGATTTAAGCGGCAGAGTAGTGTTTGGTTGATAAGCTGTAAAATAGCTTTTTACTATATAATTGTCCTTTTTGCCCTTATATGATTAAAAATGATAATTTTGTCATTTTTTTTCAATTTTAATTTAAAAAAATTATTTTATTAATAAAATTTAATATAATTAGTATTAATTGGTGTCAACTAATATAAAAATTGATACATTTGACAAAAATGTAATGGAAGTATTATTGTAACAATTTTTTTCCATTATAAAATTAATTAGTATCAATTAATACTAAAATTATTAATTAGTATGAATTTCTTTTAGTCTCAATTAATACTAAAATTATTAATTAGTAACAATTAATATTAATAATTAATTTTTATTAGTATCAATTAATAATAAAATTATTAATTAATATCAATTTCTTAATTAGTCTCAATTTCTTAATTAGTCTCAATTAATACTAATATTATTAATTAGTATCAATAAATATTAATAATTAATTTTTATTAGTATCAATTAACACTAAAATTATTAATTAGTATCAATTTCTTAATTAGTCTCAATTAATACTAAAATTATTAACTAGTATCAATTAATATTAATAATCAACAATTGTTATCAATTAGTATTAATTAATAATTAATTCATTACAAAAATATATAATAGTAATTTATTAATAATTAATACCAATTAATATTGATTTTTTTTCTTTTTCTTCAAAAATATACATTTTTTTCTCTTTTAATTAATATTAATATTGATTTTTTTAAAAAAAAATTTCAATTTGTTTCTAGGGTTTCAACCCAGCCGCCGGTGCTAGGGTTTCAACCCAGCCGGCGAACAGCGATCAGCAGAGATGACTAGCTGTCGACCAGCCGTCGATGTAGGTGTGGGAGGCAGCGGAGAGAGAGCGAACGGTAGAGATGATTTTCAGTTTCAGATCGCGATGGAGAGAGAGAGAGAGAGAGAGACCCTAGCCGCCGACGACATTGATGCGCGATGGAGGGAGGGAGGGAGGGAGTGAGAGGTCTGGTTCGTGTGTGTGTGTGTGTGTGAGAGAGAGAGAGAGAGAGTTAAGAACAGTGTTGAGAGCTAGAAAATCGTCTTCGCCGGAAATTGCGTTTGCCGGAAATCGCCATTGCCGGAAATCGCCTCTGTCTCTCCCTCTCGAGTGAACAGTGCTTGAGAACAAATGTTATATAGGTGGATTTTTGGTAATAGTTGAAATATAAGAGGGGCATTTAAGTCATTACATATTGGACTAAACAGCTTCCCGCATAAGCTATAAAATTAAGCACCCCAAGAGCAACTTCAACTTTTAAGCCGAATTTGACTTAAATTAAGCCATAATATATGCCCATAAGTTGTACCAAACACACCAATATAGCTTAATTTAAGCCAAAAGTTGATTTAAGTTGAAAAAAAGTTTTACCAAACACCCCCCTTGTTTTAATTGCAGGTTAAGTCCGTATATCCAAAGCTAATCAATAGAATCAGTGCTGTGCTTGTGAAGCGAAAACCCACATCACCTACATACTAAAGTAATGTGAAGTATATAAGAGTGAGGGCACCCTCACCTCATCAATAGCTAACTTTCGGGGTTGAGTTCTACTCAAAACTTGTGTAACATGATATCAGAGCCGGAGTACTAGGGATAAGTAGGGTGCGTGTCTCTGGCTTGCATGCGGCAGGGGATGTCGAGTGAGCACACTGCGCGTGAGCGAAGGTGTGCAGTGAAGTATATAAGCGTAAAATATTTAAGCATGAGACATTCTTCCCTAGATGCATTTGGGCCAGTAACAATGCGATATAGCTCTAGAGACACTTCTTTGAGAGGTGTATGGCCATACCAAGAATCTAACCAGAATCTCATCCATCTTCCATTACCTGCATGAAGAGAATTCTCTTGGCAAATTCATCCTAAAATGATAGCTTTCCGAAGATCCACACTATAATGTCCCACTCTATCGCTGGTGGAGCAATTGCCTCAAGCATGCCCATACTTTTTTCTTTTATCAGAAACAATTTTTTTGTTTATTAATAAATTAAAAGAGAATATGCAAGTGCAAGTGGAGGACAAGAAATGCACCCAAAGTACAAAAGTCAACAAAAAGATTACACATCACACAACACCGCCCTTGTATCCCTACTAATCAAGAAGAAAGGAATCCCATTAAAAGAAAAAGAGACCGAAGCCCAAAAGGAAGATACATGTAAAGTTATACCTCAAATCCCTTATATATCCCTGAATTCATCTTCAAATATCATTGCAATACTTTTAACCAAATCTAAAAAAAATAGTGGAGGTTGCAGTCCCAAAGAACTGTACATTTCTTATTGGTTCCAAAACCCTTATATTCAATCAAAAGCGTATGTATACCAGTGGTCTAGCCCCTTACTCCACATTCACCATGTAAAACAAAATGTCACAATGGCGAAACCATTGGACAATGCAAGAAAAGGTGGTCAGTGCTTCTTCATCTCTTCTAAAAAAAATACACCATTGTCGTAGCATGGAGTAATTGGGTCTTCTTCTAGGGTGATTTTAAACATTTTTCATATATTCTAGAGATATCTCGCAATGAATAGGTTAAAATTCCATTAAGTTTTCTATTTGTTTCTGGAGAGTTTCCCTTCAATGTTTTCCAGAAGTATCTAAAAGTTCACAAAGTATCTAGAAGATCTCTCCAAAATTTTAAAAAATGTATTGTACCCATACGGAAGCACATTTTCTCTGAAGCACATTTCTCCTGTCAATAGTGTTTCTTGGTAACTATGGTTTTCAATTGAGAATGTAAAAACACCATTAAGATGTAGATTGCTTTTGTCCCTTCTCTCTTCTTGAAGTCTTTGTTTCAATTGTATGTTTTACTTTCACATACTGATGATGCAATAAGATGATTTTATTGGGACTTTTGTATATCTCTTATTTGATTTACCTTTTCACAGTATTCTCAATGGAAAACCTCAACAGATGGGCTTGAGGGAAATACTCCAGGTGCAAGTTCTTTCATGACTCTCTCTATCATTCACTAACACGCGCGCGCGCGCGCCCATGCACACACGTGAACATACATGCACATGAGCATATTTTATCTGCACTAATCAAGTACCTGCTAGGCTGCTAGTGTTGTTTTGGTAGCTTTGATCTCCCAAAATTATCTGAGCTTCACTTTGGTGCACAAAAGAGAGAAATTCATTGTTGTTGCATATTTATTTACTTTCTTGCTTTCATGATAATTTCTTGCAACTATATTAATTGATAGCTTGATGAATTTTAATCTTTAATTTATTTTGCTGCAAATTCCAATTTGATGGTTTTTACTGTTACTTGCATTAGCAATGTTTTTTGGTCAAAAAGCAATTGATCAACAACACGAATTTCATTAGTTTTTTTCTTCTCCAAATTTTTACAGGCATTCTTGGATTTTAGATGCTCTGTAATTGAAAGACGTGCAAGGTATAAGCTTTCACAAGCAGAGGATAGGAGTCATATTATTGAGGTATGGTAGAAATAGTTGAAAGTTAATTATTTAACTAGAATATATATCCAGATCTTGGGTATTCAATATGATTGAAAGTTTGAAACCATTCCATTTATCTTCTTCGCATTTGAAATATGTTCGTTGTGTAAGTACATGGTTGTTGCTGATATTTCAGAATTGACAATCTATTGTTGTTATTGCTATAATTTAATTTGTACAAGTATTGTGTATTGTAATGCATCCATTCTAAGGTTGAAAAAGTGGCTGTGAAGTTTAAGTCTTGCTTGAAATAAAATGAAATGGTTTCCATTGCATTGACTTCCAATCACAGTACATAAATACCTACAGTGTCTGGCTAATTATGTTGCTTTGTGAACTAAGGGTATCATAGTGGGGCTTGATAATTTGGATGGAGTAATTGATGTAATCAGGAAAGCTTCAAGCAATGCTATGGCATCAGCGACTTTGAGGAAAGGTATTGCTTCACACGCTTTAATTTCTGCCTCCATGACGCCTTGTTTGTTTCGTACCTTTTATATATTTATTATTTTTTAGGGCTCTACAAAAGTATAGTACTAGTTGGTCTTTATTCCTTATCACTTTCTCATCTCTATGATTTGTATGTCATTCAGTTTAATTATGCAAGCAGCTATTGTATGAATTCAGTTTGTTAATCTTTTTTAATTAGTGTGTCCTTGATTAGGTAATCAATGATCCATGCTTTGAGTCAGCATGAATGTTGGTCTAGGTGTTAGAGATTTCGGGTGTGTTTGGTATGTGTTTTGAGATAAATTTTCAAAAAAAATTTGGGGAGAAAGTAGAGAAATTTTTTTGGTTTGTTTGATTGTATATTTTGAAAATAGTTTGGCAGTTTGGGAGTTTGGGATGATTTGATATTTTGTTGTAGTTTAGTAGATGTGTGTGAGAGAAAAAATGATTGAGAAGGAGAGAGGAGAGAGAAAAAGTTATTGATTGATGTATAGGAGAGAAAGTGATTTTGAAATTTTTTTTCAAAAAATTTCCAACCAAACAAAATTTTAGAATTTTTTTTCAAAAATTGTAATTTGAAAGTTAAACCAAACAAGGCCTTCATTTGAGTTCATTGTTTTGTGTAAATATAATAGTTGTAGAGCTTTCTAGATGTAAAGACTAGGGATGTCAAATGGTCCCCGAGGAGAAAGTTGGATGACATTATTTTATTTGGTGGACCTTGAGTTCCCTGACATATATCTTTGTGGATAAGCCCTAGGAGGATTTGATTTCTCATGTTTGGCATCCAATATGGTGAAGGTGTCTAGGTCGAGGAGAGGCGTAGGTTTCTGGTAGTCTTTGTGGTGGTTGAGGAAGTGGGAGTGTTGTCCGGTCAATAATGGTGGGAGTATTTTGGAGGTGAGAGCTTCTAGTTCGTCGCACCTTGAGTTGCTTTGCATTTCATAGTCAACACTTCGGAGATGGGTGGGAAGGGTTCATGAAAGTGCTTAAGGGATGTGATCCAAGAGGAGGGAGTAAATTGCCAAAGAATATAGCCTTGTATTCATAGCCAGGTTGATTCCAAAGGGGCATAAGGGAGAGGTCAGTGTCAATTAGAGGAGGGGGAGGAAGGATTGTGATGTTGAGGTTGATCTTTCTTCCAATTCCAATGTGATGAAGAATGTTGAGAATTGTGTAGTAGGTAGGATGGAACGAGTGGCTTTGAACCATAGTCTGGATGCAACATTGGTGAAAAGGTGGGTGGACAACATTGGGATGTCCTGGCAGTGGTCGAAGTGTGGTGCGCTTTACCTCTTCATCTTCATCGAAAAAGAGTGGGCCAATAAAAGCTTTCTTGATTTTCGAAAAGTGGATATAGTTGTCTATAGGAAACTTATTTGAGAGTTGGATACTATGGTGGTTAGTGTTTGGGGTGGTAGATTGGTGGAGTGGGAGCACTTAGGAGCTGTGGATAATGCAGGTGGTGTTTTTCTTATGTGGCATAGGATAGGAGGGTGTTGTCCAAGGAGGATTGTGAAGTTGGGTCTTTTTCTGTTTCTTGTCTCTTCAAATGGCCAGTGATGACTTTAGGTGGGTATTTTTTAGGACTCTATGGCCTGATGGAGGATAATATCTGGACACAAATGTGGGAGGAATTGTTAGATGTGGCTTTCAGGTTGGAGGCACCTTCGTGTTTGTGGAGAATTTCAATGTTATTTGGTTCCCCTGTGAGGGGTTGGGTTGCTCTCAAGTCTCTCAACCTATGAGTGATTTCTCTGGTTTCATTGATGACCTGGGTTTGCTGAATCTTCCTTTGGTGGGTGGTGTTTATACTTGGTCAAACTCTCAGGAAGATCATTATATGTCTCGTATTGATAGGTTCTTAGTCTCTGCGGATTGGGAGGAGCATTTCTCGGATGTGGTGCAGGTTTTGTTGCCGAGGCCAATGCCTGATCACTTGTCTTTCCTCCTGGATTGTGGGGCCATCAGGAGGGGAGGTCTCCTTTCAGATTTGTGTGTGGCTGCAAGTAAAGGGCTTCTAGGACATGGTTAGGGATTAGTGGAGATGATCAGAATACCTGTTTTTTTTCATAGGATGACAAATGTACATGGACGGGTTAATTTTATTGATTAGATTAGAGTTGGTGATTGGGTGTTGAGTTCAAAGGAAGAAATTAGTAGTGGAATTGCTTGGTTTTATGTGGTGCTTTTTGCAAAATCTAGGAGATGGAAAGGTTAGAGCTTTATCCATATTTCTGAGGTGGACATGTCTAGCTTGGAGTAAAGAGGAGATTGTTATGGCCTTCAAATCCTTAAATGGGGATAAGGATGTGTCTACTTATATGGTGAATATTTGATTAAGTTGCTGCCTTACTGTATGGTCATTCTGCTATTTTTGTTGCTTTACAAAGTTATAGCTCGTTGAATAAATTATTTTTTATTTTTTGTTTTTGTTGTAGAGTTCAATCTGTCTGATAAACAAGCTGAGGCGATATTAGACATAAGCCTGAGAAAGCTTACACTGCTTGAGGTGCAAAGCAATCGCACTGCTAATTCTTTTTTTACATTTTCTTGGTGAGGATTTCCAGAGCTATGATTCTTCTATTACCATCATATTAAAGAGCTTTTGTACTCATAATTTTGCAGAGAAATAAGTTTGTTGATGAAAGTAATTCCTTAATGGAACAAATTTCCAAGTTACAAGAACTTTTGTCAAGCAAAAAGCAAATCCTCCAGGTATACACAGGTTAATTTCTTATGTGTAAACCTAGTCTTGAATTATGCACTGTGATTTTAATACTGGTTTCCTATGCAGCCTTTATAGATAGATTGTAAGAATTTCTGATAATTAGTTCCCCGGCCATTTAAGTGTGTGCGCTTTGATATTAGTAGCTTATGATGTGAATGTTGATAGCATGTATATGTGATAGTAGCTTCGGTTCTTATTCTAGCTCATTTGGGCAGTGTCATCTAGGTTCTGTCCTTCCTTTTACTTGAATCTCTGGTCTCTATTAATGAATGGTAAGATTGCCAATTGCCAACCATCATCTCAGGAACTTGGATGGGTGCATGTAGCACAGATGATAGATATTTGAACCATGCTGACTGTTTGGCAGGACTTGTATATGCCAATACGACATGGCTGGTGTATGTTGTGAATGCATGCAAGAAGTAAAACTCATAGACATGACCCAATCTAATGTGATGTAAGATAATGATCTTGAGATTGTATGAAAATGACAAGTGGCATGCATATAGGCCCTATTTGATTGTAGGATTAGGAGGGGGCAAGGGGCTGGCCGACAGTTGGGCCCCACATGTCGACTGCTAGTGCTAGATTTATGGCTTGAATTCATACTCCCTCATTACAGCACAGAAACCCAAGTTGCAAGGACTTGGGAAATGGATTTCTCTTTTTGGATTGTTTTATTTGTTCAGTTATATATGTGTATTTAGATAAACATTAATTTGTGAGCTGTTTTGTATTAAAGTATTCCTCAAGGGTGATCTATTTTCTCTGAATGTAAAGAATAGCAGTAAACAGCAAACTGCAAGGATCCCCCTATATTCCACTTTTTTATGGAAAGATTCACATTTTTTAATTTTCTTCTTGTTGTTTTTCTAAAACTAATTTTACAATATGATTTTATTTTCTTGTAAATTTAGAAGATAATTTGGTTCTTGTTTAAAAGATTTTATTTTTCCAGATCCTCATATGGTTACTTCTTATATATGCATGTGACTTGGAATGGATTCTCATTGAATGATATAGACATTATTAACCTATATTAGTTTGTTAGTTGATCCCTTTCACTTTTTGCTACTTAGTTGATAGAACAAGAAGCAATTGAACTAAAGAACAAGTTTTCCACTCCAAGGCGTTCATTGTTGGAGGACACTGATAGTGGTATACTTGAGGACATAGATGTTATCCCAAACGAAGAAATACTACTGGTATTCGACTCATGCATTATTTTACTCTCGAGTCTGATATATATATATTTTATTATCATTTTGTTATTCTTAATAGTTCTTGGTTACAATTCCAGGCAATTAGTGAGAAGGGTTATGTTAAACGAATGAAGCCCAACACATTTAATCTTCAAAATCGTGGAACCATTGGTAAATCAGTTGGGAAATTAAGAGTAAATGACACAATGTCCGACTTCCTTGTTTGTCATGCGCATGACCATGTCCTATATTTCAGGTACTTCTCCTGCACTTTAATTTTCATCTTCTATTGATTGTGATGGCTTCACTCTTCTAACTCTTCATATGTTTTGTTCATTAAATATGCTACCTAGGTTTTGTTTGCTGCATACGATGTGTTTTTCTTCTCTTGGTTTCTGAACATGAGTTATCAGTGAAACTTGCGGTGGAATAAGTTGGTTTGGCATCAACCAAGAACCGAACCAAACCTGGCCTGTTTTAATATTTTGAGGATCTTGACTGAATGAAATTCAGATAGAGCTGAACCACCTAGCTTGAGCTTTTGTGGATTGAGTCTATCTATAAGCTTTAAACACCAAATGATCCTAACTTTTCTTTCTTTCATTTCTTTTTCCTTCTTGTTTGACTGTTTAATGTGTGGTAAAATATTGTATCTGAGCCTTTGATGCACTGCCTGCTGAGCCCAACTAAAAGTTGAGTTATAACATAGGTATTACGAACTTTAGAATCTCTATCCACTGGTCATATCAAACATTTTGTAGTTGATTTTGATTCTCATCAATTCCCCCCTTAGATCAACAATCTTGGTGAGAAATAAAAACTACTTTTGCAGTGATAAGGGCATAGTTTACTCAGCTCGGGCATATAAAATTCCAGAATGTTCCAGGGCTGCTGCTGGCACCCCACTTGTTCAGGTACAGGACCTTCCCCTTCCATGCCATCAAATATTTGGATGTTGCCTTTTTCCTGTTTTCTAAAGGTTATCCTTGTTTTCCATGGTGGAGCCAGATCTTGTCCTTATCTGATGGTGAAAGAATAACTTCCATTATTCCTGTGAGCGAGTTTGCTGGAGATCAGTATCTTCTTATGCTTACTGCAAAGGGCTATATCAAGAAAGTATCTTTGAACTATTTCTCATCAATCAGGTCAACGGGGATTATAGCAATTCAATTGGTTTGTCTTCCGATTCTTGTATTAATTTTAGTTTGGTGCGCGTAATAATAAGAGTATTATTGTAGGCCTCATACATTAACTTGACAGGTTCCTAGTGATGAATTAAAATGGGTCCGTCGTTGCACAAATGATGATCTTGTGGCCTTGGCTTCACAAAATGGAATGGTTATTCTGAGTTCCTGTAAGATTGTAAGTGATCTTTCTGTACTTGTGTCGTATCAAAGAACTGGAATTGCTGAACCAAGATGCAATTGGTTAGATTAACACAAAGGCCAGTTGTTATTTTATTTATTTAATTTTGTGGAAGTAACATGAGCAAAGAAAGAATATATGCTCTTGTTTTTGGTTTCTTTTTAGATTCTTTTGTGTGTGTGAGTGATCAAATAACAGAATAAATAAGATGGCCAGGGCTGCATTTATTGCTTTTGTTTCTCTTGTTTTACTCAGTTTAGTTGAGATTCATGTCTTTGAGCTTTTGCAGGCTTGGAACCTTTTTTCCCGCAATGTTTTGTTTGTTTGTTTGTTTGTTTCAGACTTGAATGAAAAACTTGTAGGATAATCATGCACTTCTTTTTAGATGAGTGGAGATGGGAGAGGAGATGTATTAATTTAAGAAACAAGAACAGTTTGAAGTATTTGGAATGATCAAGAGAATGTTCTGCTGCCTTAATTCTGTTCAAATAAAAGTAACCATAAAAGTAATCCATTTGAGAGTGTTTCTTTATCTTTTTATTCTATTGATTTGGACTCTTCATTCTTTTGCAATTTTTTCTTGCAATTCTTTTTAAATAAGATCATTGATAATCCTAATATTCCGATATTTATCCCTCTCAAGTTCATTTGGGGTGCATATGTGCCCCTAAAGGTTGAAGTTTTTTCATGGACTTTGGCTCATATGAAGCTTTAGTATCTATGATATAATTCAAAAGTGAAGTACAAATTGTTCTTCGCTCCCTCAACGGTGAGACGTTTGTGTGAGGGCTGAGAAGAGCATTGATCAATTGTTTTTACACTTCCCTATTGTGATGTCATATGGAGTGTATTTCAGCTAGCGGAGTTGGAGTGGGTCGTACCCCTTTGTGTTCTTTTGCTTTGTATTGACTTTGGAGGCGTTGGATTGAATATTAAAAAGGCTCTTTCGAGTTGTGGTGTTTGTGTGGTTATTTGTATTGTTTGGTTGGAAAGGAAAGCTAGAGTTTTTTAAGACAAATACAAAGACTGGGGGGGTATTTTTGGGATACAGTTTGTTATTGCGCTTCTTTTTTGGGCTTTGGTATCTTCTCCTTTTAAGGGGATGCTTTTATTTTTGATTTCTAGGTTTGGAGAGTTGTTTGTAGATGGTTCTGTTTTTTGTAATTTCTCTCTTTTGGTTCAGTGGACAGCTTGTCCCCCTTCTTTTTATTGATAAATTTCTTTGTTGTCAAAAAGAAAAAGGAAAAATAGCCCTGTGTGGATGCCATCCAGCTTATGTACTGCATCACAATCCTTGTAAGATCTGGAGCATCGTTGATTTGACTACTTGTTGATTTGGTACATTTATATGTACAATAGAAATATGTATATTTGTGTAGCTCTTATAAGTCTTAACGACAACAGTACAGTGACATGGGGTTCATGGTGGTTGTCTGCTTATTATATTATACCATATATTATCATCTCTCACTAAGTAGAAGATTTTTACATATCTTGACCTTGTCTCTGCTTGATTGAATGCTGAAATGTTGCCGTTTTAGTTTGTTTTTCTATCAATCTTTATTCCTTTTTTATCTTTTTCTATTGTTTTTTTTCTTCTTTTTTATAAGCTCAACATTTAAGAACTTCCCTGCTAGAAATTTTCTGTTCAATATCGTCATTTCATCTGGTCTGTAGCTGTCTTAATGGGTGATTCATTGCTTGTTTTTCATAGCCTTGTGATTCTGTAGATGTTCTGTACTTCTAATGGTATATTCCTTTTAAATTCGTGGTATTTTGGCTTAGATTCGAGCTCTTGGAAGAAATACTAGGGGTTCAATTGCAATGAGGCTAAAGGAAGGGGATAAAATGGCATGCATAGACATAATACCAGCAGTCATGCGGAAAGAGTTTGAGAGGATCTCAGAAGCTAATCAGGGCCGGTAATTCCTGAACCATTCTCATGGATTTCCACAAGTTTGATACCACTTCTGAGTTGCTACTTTACCAGGCTGTCGACCAAACTCAGCAGACACAAAGTCTGGAGTTATTTTTTTTGGACCTTTGCTGTCTTTTGTTATGAGTAAGCCGTAAGCATCTGCCTTCTGTATGTAAATTTAGTACTAGTCTTTTGGTTATGTTGTATTTGATAGTCCAGTTACTACTAGTATGGCCATATCCAGCCGATACCCAGTATAGTTTTTTTTAGGTATTAGTTCTTATTCATGATGTTTTATATATACATTGGATTCAGTTTCCTGAAAAATGTGCAACATATTTATAGCCTTGCAACCCTTGAGTTGATGATAGTTCTTAGAGAGTGTTCTAGTTCTGAGAACCATGGTTATTGCAATCTTACGATTCGATACGAGTTTCAACTAAAATGATTTGATTCGTATTGTTATCATCTTAAATTGAATGAATCTTACAATTCGCTACGAATCAATGCGATTCAATTTTGCTTCCAAATGCATGAAACGACATCGTTTTTTCACATAAAAAAAAAAGGAGAGAGATTAATTAATTACAGTAATACATTAATATACATATAATTTAGTTAGATTCATAATTATTTCAGTTTTATAAATGTGAATTTTTGTATGTATATATATCATGTTAAATAAAGTGAATCTTACGATTCATGATTTAACAATAATGCTGAGAACTGAATCTTTTGTTCATATGCCCCTTGCCTGTTGCAATTGCATTCACATTTAAATCCTTCCAGTTTAAGTTCTGTTTTTTTCATTCATACAGTGAGCGTTGTCCACAATTATTTTTCCATATTTTTTCCTTTCTAGTAATTAATTTATCTTTGAAACAGTGGCAGGAGCATGAGCGGCCCATGGTTGTTGTTTGTGTCCGAGAGTGGTTTTGGAAAGCGAGTTCCTCTCTGTAGCTTCCGCTTATCACCTTTGAATAGGGTTGGTTTAATAGGTTACAAGGTATGTTGGATGAATTACTTTCTCAGTAAAATTAAAATTGAAAAAGAACTATATTATTATTTGCATCTTCTACTTCTATAACATTTTTTCTGCTTCCCTTTTCTAGTTTTCATCTGAAGATGGCTTGGCAGCAGTATTTGTTGTGGGATTTTCCTTGGCTGGTAATGTTGTGATTATTTCAACCATTTTTGGTGTTTCTATTCACTACTGGGAATGACCATATTGGTGCTTAATGTTTTGAACAGATGATGGCGAAAGTGATGAAGAAGTGGTACTCTTGAGCCAGAGTGGGACAGTCAACAGAATAAAAGTTCGGGACATATCCATACAGTCACGCTATGCGAGGTAACCGTGAGATAAAATCATTTAATTATAGTGTAACTGGTAACCTGCTGAAAAATTGTCTAGCTCATTCAGACTGTCCAATTTTTAATTTTTCTGAAAGGAGAAATTCATTTTTCTTAGTTTTATGTGAATTTTACTCCGTGATCCATATGTGAGTATTTGTCCCAATCTCCTACATGGCATGCCATGTCACATCCCAATGCCATGTTATCATCTCCATGAGCTTGGATCCACATGTCAGCTTTTTGAAGTGAGACATGTACCAATCGCACAATTCCATATGCTCCCATACGAGGTTGAGCCATGCCGATTGAGGCTGACATACACTGTCCTTGTGAGGCACCTCCCAGTCTACTAACCCAAACACGCTTGAGCCATCCCTCAGCTTGATCCTGTTAGGATCAAACACACCCAGAAAATAATCTCTCTCACACACAGAACACAATATTTACGTGGTTCAGCCCAATGCCTACATCAATGGAGCAGAAAAGAGAATTTCATTAAAATTGAGCAAAATACAAAAACAGAGGAGGAGATAAAACTCTCACTCAACTCACAGCTCTCTCTCTCAATTTTCTGATGATACAATACATCCTCTCCCTGCCGTCTCTATTTATACAAACAGAGAGAGAGATACCAAAAATTTCTACCCTCTTTAATGGTGAATGGTGAAAATCAACAAAGGCAATAGTGGGAAGAGAAGGGAGAGCTAATCTTCTAGATGCCCAGCTCAGACCTCCTTCTCTGGAGGTGGAAGTCTTCTTACGCCATCTTTGCTTTGCATCTCTATATGCATGCATGGGGTTGGAACAACAATTCTCTCCCTCCATACCCACATGCATGATCGACTTCTCACTTGAAGTCCATCCCGGCAATGTCTCTGCAAATTTCGAGTTTGTCTCTTGAGACTACCTTTGTAAGCATGTCAGTTGGATTCTTATCTGTGTGGATCTTGATCAGTTCCAATAATTGCTTGTCCATCATTTCGCGTATCCAATGATACCGAACATCAATGTGCTTTGTGCGAGAATGGTACATCGAATTCTTGCTCAGGTCTATGGCACTCTGGCTATCACAATATACTGTGAACTTTTCTTGCTTTAATCACAACTCTTGGAGAAACCGCTTCAACCACAACATCTCTTTCCCAGCTTCCGCTATGGCAATATACTTTGCCTCGGTTGTGGATAAAGCAACACACTTCTACAGCTTGGACTGCCAAGACACAGCTCTCCCTGCGAAAGTGAACATAAATCCTGATGTAGATTTCCTACCATCAAGATTGCCTGCCATATCTGAATCAGTATAGCCTTCCAAGACTGGTTTAGCTCCTCCAAAGCACAAACACATTTTGGATGTACCCTTAAGGTATCTTAAAATCCACTTGACTGCTTCCCAATGCTCTTTCCCTAGATTGGAAAGAAATCTGCTTACTATTCCAACAACATGAGCAATATTTGGTCGGGTGGACACCATTGCATACATCAAACTCCCTACAACGGATGAGTAAGGAATAGCCTCCATCCCTTCTCTTTCTTTTGTAGAGGAGGGACAAGAACTCTTGCTCAGCTTAAAATGATTAGCCAGTGGAGTACTGACTGGCTTGGCATCTTTCATGTTGAACTTCTTAATCACCCGTTCAACATACTTCTCTTGTGACAGCCACAACTTCTTAGCTTTCTTGTCACGCATAATTTTCATGCCCAAAATTTGCTATGCAGGGCCTAGGTCCTTCATGTCAAAGGACTGTGATAATTCCTTTAGTGATCTGATTGCTGTGGCATCCTGTCCAACGATCAACATGTCATCAACATAGACCAGAAGTATAATGAAGTTTTCACCAAGAAATTTCCTGACATATACACACTGGTCTGCAGCAGTTCTCTTGTACTCATGACTCACCATGAATGAGTCAAACTTCTTGTACCACTGTCTCGGTGCTTGTTTGAGGCCATAGAGACTCTTTTTCAATCTACAGACTAAGTTTTCTTTCCCTTTGACTTCAAAACCTTCTGACTGCTCCATATAAATTTCTTCCTTCAGATCACCATGGAGAAATGTCGTCTTCACATCCATCTGTTCAAGTTCCAAATTCAAACTGGCCACTAGTCCCAAAACTACTCGAATGGATGTCATTTTCACAACTGGCGAGAAGATTTCATCAAAATCAATACATTTCTTCTGCCTAAAACCTTTGACAACCAATCGAGCCTTATACTTGACTAGCTTTCCGCTGCCATTTTTCTTCAACTTGAACACCTATTTGTTCTTCAGTGCTTTTCGACCCTGGGGAAGTTTCACCAAATTATAAGTCTGATTCTTCTGCAAGGAGTGCATCTCTTCTTGCATAGCTTGTTACCAGCTACTCTTCTCCTTGTGATTCTGAGCTTCTTGAAAACTTTCTGGCTCCCCCTCATCAGTAAGCAAAATATACTCAGAAGCAGGATATTTAGATGACGGCTTTGACTCTCTTGTTGATCTTTACAATTGTGGACCAATAGTCTCTGGCGGAGGGGGTTGTGGCTCCCCTTGCTCAACACCCTCTGTTTCTGGATCTTCTTCTTTTGGAAATCCATCATGCAACTCTACGTCATTGGTTTCATGCTGCGGTAGCTCTTCTTCATCAGTGGCATGCTGTGATGGTGCAGGATTGAGAATAATTTTTGAAACATCATCAACTTTGGGTTTGGCTAGTTGTCTAAAGTCTTCTAAGGTCTGGTCTTTTTGAAACACCACATTTCGGTTTCGAACGACCTTTTTGTTTTTCGGATCCCATAATCTGTATCCAAATTCTTCATCTCTATAGCCAATAAACATGCATGGAGTAGCTTTATTATCCAGCTTCTGTCTGTGCTCCTTGGATATATGTGCAAATGCTTTGCACCCAAACACTCAAGTGAGTAAGAAATCTCCCTTCCAGACCATGCTTTTTCTGGAATCTGAAAGTTCAGTGGAACGGATGGCGATTTGTTAATCAAATAGCAAGCAACACGAATAGCTTCTCCTGAAAATGGCTTTGGCAGCTTTGCCATTTTGAGCATACATTTGACCTTCTCTACAATGGTCTAATTCATTACCATTGTGTTGTGGGGTTCCAGGAACAGTCTTCTCATGCCGAATGCCGCAAGTAGCACAATAGGCTTCAAACTCCTTTGACGTGTACTCGCTTCCATTGTTTGTTCAGAGACACTTCAACTTCTTTCCGGTCTCCCTTTCTACCATGGCATGGAATGTCTGAAAATGCTGGAACACCTCAGCTTTGGTCTTTAGGACATAAACCCATACCTTCCGTGATGCATCATCAATAAACGTCAGGAAGTATTTTCTGCCACCCAAAGATTCCATTTCTATGGGATTGCAAACATCAGAGTGTACTTTGCTCAATAACTCTGATTGCCTTCTGGATGATGAGTGGAAAGCGACTCTATGATGCTTCCCAAATAAGCAGTTGTCACAAGGGTTCAATTTCGCATATTTGGCAAAGGGAATAAGAGACTTCTTTGCCAAAATCTGCAACCCTTTTTCACTCATGTGACCCAGCCTTTTGTGCCACAAATTTGGTGATGTCTCATCTTCTTCTGCATTGAGGTTGTCGAAGTTCACCTCCACATGAGTCTTGTATAGTGTGCCAATTGTCTGTCCTCTGACTACCACCAGAGATCCCTTCTTCAACTTTCATATGCCTTTGCCGAAGTAGTTCTCATAGCCTTGTCGATCTAAGGCTATCCCTGAGATAAGATTCAGGCGTAAATCGGGAACATGCTTGACATCTTTCAACACCATTGTGCACCCAACTTTGGTTTGGATGCGAACATCACCGATTCCCACAATTTTCGAAAAACTGGAGTTATCCATCTTCACTGTACCAAAATCTCTAGCTTGGTACGTACTGAAGAACTCTTTCTGGAATGTAGTGTAGTAGGAAGCTGATGTATCTACCACCCACTCGGTGTCATTGTCTGACATATGGAGGCATTCTTCTTCTTCAACAGAAAATAATGCAATATCCTCTAAGATAGTAACTGCAGTGTTCCTATCTTCGGTCTTTGGCTGTCTATTGTCTTGTTTTTGTTCTCCCTTCAAGGCATAGCAATATTTCTTTATGTGACCCTCTTGGCCACAATGGTAACACTTGAACCTTGGACGGCTCGTACCTTCTTTGGACTTCCCTCTGTCTTGAGATCTTCCTCTGCTCCGTCCTCTGTTTTTGCTTCTTCCCTTACCTCTGCCTCTATTTTTTGTGACGAGGGCATGGGATTGATCTCCACCCATGTCTTTCTTTCTTACCTTTTCACTAAATAGAGCATCAGTGACCATGTTTATGGTCAGTCTTCCTTCAGGTGTAGAGTTGCTGAGGGACACCACCAAAGTCTCCCAACTGTCTGGTAAAAAGTTGAGCAGCAATAGGGCCTGCATCTCATCATCCAACTCCATTTTGACAGTTGCCAGTTGGTTCACCAAATTTTGAAACTCACTAGTGTGTTCAGCAACAGAGATACCGCCTTTTAGCTTCAAATTCACAAGTCTTCTCATCAAGAGGGTTTTGTTCCGAGCAGTCTTCAACTGGTACATGCCTTCCAACTTCATCTAGAGAGCATAAGCATCAGTCTCGTGGGCGACATGGTGGAAGACACTGTAATCGATTAATTGTCTGATCTGGCTAATGGTTTTTCGATTCTTTCGCGTCCAGTCTTCATCATTTTCCGTTGCTGGTTTGACTCCATGAAGCTTAATGGGGTCAAACAAATCTCGGCAGTACAAGACATCTTTCATTCTGGGCTTCCAAATGGCATAATTGGAAGCATTCAGCTTGATCATGGATCTCGAAGTCGATGTTGATTCCCCCATCATACAAAAAGTGATCTCTGTCTGCAAAACATGTTTCGCAGTGAAGTCCGGACTGGTCAAATTAGCCGGAAAAACACTTCGGATTGCCAAAATAAAGACTGCAAATTTTTGAAAACTGATTTGCAAAACTCGACCGTACGGATGTGTCTAGAATATTCCAAATAATTGGAAAGCACTATTGGATCGCCCAAATCGGACCTCAAATGGCTCAGATCAAGCCAAAACAAGTTGAACGGTTCAGATCAGTGAAATCTGGTGTGGCTGAGAAGCACCGGATAATTTCTTCGGTCCGTCTGGCGTCAGCGGTTGACGGCACGGCTTGGTTAGTGGCTCTGGTCAACGCGGCTTAGTCAGCGGCTCAGATGACGTCAGTGGATGATGTCAGGTTGTCTAGTGCGCGCGCGTGCTTGCGCATGGGATTACGCGTCTTTTTCCTCTGGAAGTGCGTGGGCGCGCGTGAGAACGGCGTCAATGGTGCTTGTGGCGTATGCGGAGTCGTCTGAGCTCCGTTTTCGATGCAGTTTTCACTGTTGTGCTCATCTCGTCGGGAGCTTCAAGCCGATGTGATCAAAAGTGGATTTCGACCACTTTGATTTCTGGGCAATTTTTGAAAAACACTCTATTTTTCTGAAAACGCACGAAACCGGCTCTGATACCACTTTGTTAGGATCAAACACACTCAGAAAATAATCTCACACACACAGAGAACACAATATTTACGTGGTTCGGCCCAATGCCTACATCCACAGAGCAGAAAAGAGAATTTCACTAAAATGGAGCAAAATACAAAAACAGAGGAAGAGATAAAACTCACTCAACTCACAAATCTCTCTCAATTTTTTGATGATACAATACAGCCTCTCCCTCCCGTTTCTATTTATACACAGAGAGAGAGAGAGAGATACCAACCCACAAAAAATTTTTGCCCTCTTTAATGGTGAATGGTGAAAATCAACAAAGGCAACAACGGGAAGAGAAGGAAGAGCTGATCTTCGAGATGCCCAGCTCAGACCTCCTTCTCTGGAGGTGGAAGTCTTCTCACGCCATCTTTGCTTTGCATCTCTATATGCATGCATGGGGTTGGAACAACAGATCCATCTTCATTTGTAAAGACTTGCTAAATTATTTATCTCTTCCCACCAGCGCATCCACAACTATTAGTATGATAAGGTTGATTGCAGCTCTTTTTGGCATTGAATTTCAAGTTATTTTATTTAAGCTTATAATGTGCTTTATGTGTGTCTAAGCGATGCACATATTGTGAAGTGTCTGATTAGTGTCGTGTCGGTGTTTGACATGGTGTCTAACACGATACGATACCTTTTCAAAAGTGCATGTGCTTCTTAGGTTCCAACTAGATTGGGAAAATTCTCTTTTTGCCAGCACTCTTTTGTGTTCAATGGTTCAGCCCTCAACATGGAGAAGGGTGAGGGATGGCTCGTTCCATGATATTCAACATTTTTTTTTTTTTTGTTTGGTGTTTTATATATAGAACGAAAAACTTGTAGTTCACGGTGGAGAGCCTCAAATAATGCTATGGGTCATGCTAACAAGTGCCCGAGGCACTTGATAAGGAGTAATTAATGGGTTTACTTTCATTAATACATATTGAAATTTGTTAAATCTTAATGAATAATTAGTTTTGGGCATAGAAAATGTAAAGAATTAATTATAAAATATGGTGTATAAATTTAAAAGCTACTGAAATAGTCAAAACAATAAAAGCATCTAATTAAATGCACAAGTTAAAAATAGAAAGATTGAAATGAAAGTCATTGTGTTTAGATTTAATTTTTTTTAAATTGAGTTTTTTTTGTTTTTAGTGAATATTTTTAAAATTTTAAGTAATTTTTTAAATTTTTTTAGATGTATCTTACTTAGATGTATTTAAAAAGTAAAATATTTATAAAAAGATATTTTAAAATTTTAATATATACGCAAGAATATGAAAAATGTGTTGAATTGATATATATATATATATATTTTTGTATTTTTGGTGTTTAGTGAATTTTTTAAAGATTTTTTTTCATAAATATTATATTTTTTTAATTGTATTTATGTTGGGTATATCTAAAAAAAAAAAAAAATTACTTAGAATGTTAAAAAAAAAAAATCAATGAAAACAAAAAAGTACAAAAAATAAAAAAAATTTAATTTTTTAAAAAGTGAGTTTAGAAAACTCAAACCAAACAATTATAAATACACCCTGACAAGTGCCCTGAGGCACTTGCTAGCATTAGCCTAATACTAATTGTTTGTACAAAACTGATTTGAGTGTTCTAAAATAGTAACATTAATGCTAGCTCTAATGAGCTGATAGTGCAGGGGAAAAAAAAAAAAAAAACACAAAGGCTAAATTATCACATCAGTAATGGGGTTTATATGGTGTCACGTCATTAGTGGTGTATTAGTAGTGTTGAATTAGTAGTTTGAAACATTTTTTTTGTTTGTATACGAGCTTGAATTGTGGAAAGATTTGTCTTATCATTTAGTGCTCTCTCTCTCTCTCTCACATATCAATCGGACACCTTTGTTATTTCTTTCCAGGGGGGTCATTTTGATGCGACTTGAGCACGATGGAAAGATTCAGTCTGCTTCTTTGATTTCAGCGACAGAAAGCGAACCAGAGGAAGTTGAAGCTGCCTCTGAGGTTCTAAGTAAAGCCGTTGCATAGAAAATGAGAGTGTTTGGTGTTGATAGTAAAGATTTAAATTGTAGTATAAGGAAATCTTTCTCCTAATCATGTAACTGTCAATTGTGCTTTTAATGTTCAATGAGGAAATCTTTGATCTTGAGTTTTGAGTTCTCCCTCTTTTTCAGCTCTTAGGGCTTGTCTTGAATATTTATCTTTGTGATTAGTTAATGGTTGTGTAGAACGATGCTGCGGTTGCAAAAATAAAATAAAATAAATTTGGCACGGCACTTTTGCTAATAGAGACGGCCTTTTGATATTTTTTTTTCCCCCTTGGAGATAGCAGGGCAAAGATGAAGGGGCTTTTCGTAAAGTAAGTCAAATTAGCAACTTATTTTTCAAACTAGGCCTAGTTTGGACGGAATTTTTAAATTAGGCTAAAACGTAGTTGTGAATCACGTTTTCACTGTTTTTGTAGCTGTCGTGCGGAAATTTTGTGAAATCGTAAAAACGTGGTTACAAATCACGCTTTTAATTAAGAAGATATGTTTATAAACTACACTTTTAAGTTAATCAGAAAACGTGGTTTTAAACCACGCTTTTAAGTAAAAAATTTTTTTTTGCTGAAAACGTGGTTGTGAATCACGCTTTAATTGTGCTTTTAAATAAATTTTTGTTTTTTTCATAAAAGCGTGGTTCGTAACCACGCTTTTACTATTGACCAAACAAACCGTGGTTATCATCAACGTTTTTATTTGAGAGTAATAGTGCTATTTTTAACCACGCTTTTAAAATATATTAAAATGTGATCAAAATAAAACTTGAGTTCTATGTAGCTCAAATGGTAGTGCATTTGTTTTGCCTGGCAGAGGCGCGGGTTCAATCCACGACATCTCTAAACAGTTGTTATTTTTCAAATTAAATTCAACTCTTTTTTTTTTTTTTCCTTTCACTCACTCTATACTTTATATATTTATTATGTAATTCTTTTATCAAAAAAAAATAAAACGTTTGTTTGGTTAACTAAAAAAATTCTCTATAAAATATAATTTTTTTCAAAATGTCAACATAATTGCTTAAAAAGTATTCAGTGTGTTTGGTTTGAGTTTTTTGGATTTAGTTATTTGAAAACTTAGTTTTTTTATTTTCGTATTTTTTTTGTTTTTAGTAAATATTTTTAAAATTTTAAACATTTTTTTTTTACTTTTTTAGATGCATCTTAGTTAGATATATCTAAAAACTAAAAAATTTGTGAAAAAATATTTTAAAAAATTAATAAATACATAAAAATACAAAAAATGTATTGAAAAATTGTATTTTGAAAAAAATACATTTTAAAAATATTCACTAAAAATATTTTTTCAGTACATTTTTTGTATTTTTATGTATTTATTAATTTTTTAAAATATTCACCAATACAAAAAATGTACTGAAAAAATATTTTTAGTGAATATTTTTAAAATGTATTTTTTTTAAATACATTTTTTCAGTACATTTTTTGTATTTTTATGGATTTATTAATTTTTTAAAATATTTTTTCACAAATTTTTTACTTTTTAAATACATCCAAATAAGGTGCATCTAAAAAAGTGAAAAAAAAAATGTTTAAAATTTTAAAAATATTCACTAAAAATAAAAAAATACGAAAATAAAAAAATTCAGTTTTCAAATAACTAAATCCAAAAAAACTCAAACTAAACAGACTGAATACTTTTTAAACAATTATGTTGACATTTTGAAAAAAATTGTATTTTATAGAAAAAAATTTTAGTTAACCAAACAAACGTTTTACTTTTTTTTGATAAAAAAATTACTTAATAAATATATAAAGTATAGAGTGAATGGAAGGAAAAAAAAAAAAAGAAAAAGAGTTGAATTTGATTTGAAAAATAGCAACTGTTTGGAGATGTCATGAACTGCCAGGCAAAACAAATACACTACCATTTGAGCTACAGAGAACTCAAGTTTTATTTTGATCACATTTTAATATATTTTAAAAGCGTGGTTAAAAATAGTGCTATTACTCTCAAATAAAAACGTTGATGATAACCACGGTTTCTTTGGTCAACAGTAAAAGCGTGGTTACAAACCACGCTTTTATGAAAAAAAATAATAATTTATTTAAAAGCACAGTTAAAGCGTGGTTTACAGCCACGTTTTCAGCACAAAATTTTTTTTTACTTAAAAGCGTGGTTTGTAATCACGTTTTCTTAATTAAAAGCGCGGTTTGTAACCACGTTTTTACGATTTCACAAAATTTTCGCGCGACAGTTAGAAAAACGGTGAAAGCGTGGTTCACAACCACGTTTTAACCTAATTTAAGAATTTCGTCCAAACTAGACCTAATTTGAAAAATAAGTTACTAATTTGACTTAATTTGAAAAAAACCCCAAAGATGAAACGATGTAGGTATGAATTGTCAATTTCAAATCATAGAACTTTGGACTGAAACCCCAGAAGTTGTGGACTATGTTTTTTCTTATATTTGTTTCTTTTATTTATAGTCAAAGCAACAAAGACAGTAATGTCCAGAGTAAATACAGAATGCAAAACAAGGTACTAAATTAACACAATACAAATAAAGTTAAAAATCCGAAGGGATTCATCATCATCATGACCCCAGCTGAGATTCTTGATTTATTTATTTATTAGTACTAAATTAAACCGTGGACTAATTATTCTATTTCTTTTTCTTTTTCTTTGCAAAATTCTATTAAAAATAAATTTTGTTCACACCTTTTTGAGTAGGTTAATTATTATTATTTTTATAGTAAATATGGAAAATAATGGAATTCATGTTTCTTACTATTAAATGTGCACACAATAACTATCCAAAAAACAAATATTGCACACAAAAATGTGGTATAGAGCTGAGCTACCAAATAATTTCAATTAGTCACTGCATTTAAAATTAAAATTCAAAACAGCCTTTTTTTTTTATATCTGAGTGTCTGGGCAGCGTTCGTGCACCTTGACTAATCTCGAGGTCCTAAAGTTAGGCAAATCTCCAGTGACCCTAAGGTGTGACTCGAACAAAATTCAAAACAACTTAAAATGACATTGATGATATACTTAAACACATTTTAAAAATTGTAAAGTTTTTTAAAACTAAGCTTGAATAACAGAATACTTGGCTTAATAATTATTATAATAATTTAAATAAAAAAATTTCAAAATTGGTTCGTTATACAAACAAGTCAAATTTAAACATGCTTCAAAACTTAATAAAAATCAAATTTAAGCAACTCTCTATTGATCTTAACTCTGCTAGAAGTGATGACACATACTAAAATTGTTGATAATCTTATTTAAATTCAAAATTTATAAAAATTAAGACATTTTTTCAATTGAAAACTGAATTTTTTTTAAAACAAATTGAAACAAGAGAAAATTGTTGAAAAATCCCCTTTAACAATTACCTAAGCCATTATGTCCATAGATTTTTTTATTTGTGAAAAGTCCAGACTTTGTTTTTAAGGACATTTTGTTTTCAAGGACATTTTGTTTTCAGTTTTACCCGTCTATCTATTGAAAGTTTTTTTTCTGTTTGTTGAATTTTTTTCCTATCTGTTGAAAATATATTTGTGTGAAATTCTATCTGTTGAAATTCATGTCCTATTTTTTTCCCTTCTTTGTTCAAATATCTGACCAAATTTGATTATTTGTTCAATTTTTTAATTTTTTTTAATCAATCTGTTTAAAGCTATCTGTAAATTATTTTCATTATAAAGAGAGTTATCTATTGCAATTGCTAGAGAGAGTAATCTATTGCAATATCAAGCCAAGCCAAACCAAACCAAACCCTATCTGTTCAAAAAATATTATTTTTTCTATATGTTCAAATCTCTTTCTCTCTTTCCCCTCCTCACATCTTCAACACAAGAACAAGAAAGGAGAAGGTGGAGAGGGATTGGAAAAAGGAGGTATGACAAAGAGTGGTGTTGATGAGCTTCTTCGATGACATGGTAGTTTCGTCTCGGCGGTTTCTCTGCCTCAATGAGTCTTCAACTTCAAGACCTTTATGTGTTTCACGATGAGGTAAATGGTCCAAGAGTAGAAGAATAGTGGTGGCGGCAGCGGACAAAGTCTGCTCTGCGCGATTATTTCAAACCCTAAATCTAGGGTTTAAAGAGAGAAAGAGAAAGAAAGATAGATAGTGTGTGTTTGTCTGTGATGTGTGCTGTGTATATGATATATATATATATATAGGGATATTTTGGTCATTTTCATCTAAGTTTGTCCTTTTGGATAAAGTATTTCTGTCCTTAGATTTGTTACCAAACAAAATTGTAATTTAAATTTATGGACCGAGTGCCCTTGAAACAATTAATAGATCTAAATAGGACTGCAAACGAGCCAAGCCGAGCCTTAATATGTTTAGGCTTGTTTATTTAGATTTTAATAAGTTTGAGATCGAGACTTAATAAAAATTTAACAAACTGAATTCAAGCTGAATTGGCTTAGGCTTGACTCGAGTTTGAGCTTGTTCACGAGCATTAAAAAGCCAAAAAAATTATAAATTCATATTTGCTTATGAGACTAAAGTGACAATTGAAAGTTTGATTATACAATTATATATACAATATATAAACATATTTAAAAAAAAAGTCGATATTTTATCAAAATAATAATATCTACTACCATTATTATATAAATATATTATCTATAGTTAGCTATTATTTATATTTATATTTTTTAAATATATAAATAACATATTTATTTTTTTATACATATTTTTATATTATTTAATATATAAATAAAAAATGTTAAATGAGCCGAATTTATGAACTAAGTTTTAGTATGCTTGAACTTATTTATTAAAATTTTCCCGAGTTTGAACACAAAAAAAATTTAACAAATTGAGTTCGAACGACCTCTTACCGAGTTGAGTTCGAACAAGTTCACGAACAGCTTTATATATTTGCAACCTTAAATCTAAATTATTATAATGTTCTAAAACTATCTAATTTGAGGATTGATTACACCAAGGTGGAAGTGCAAGGAAGAAGGGCAAGGAGAGGATCTTGACTCCCAAAAAAACACACCACTCCGAAAATTTCCTAAAACCCTACTTGGGAGTGATTGTGATTTCACACCTCAAACCTACCTTACTCTGCAACTCTCTCTCTCTCTCTCTCTCTCTCTCTCTCTCTTATTTTTCTCTATGATTCCTCAGTTCAATTCGCTCCCTTACCGTCCCAACCAGGCCCAGACCAATGGAACCACCACTGCTCCACCTGCTCAACAGGTCTCTCTCTCTCTCTCTCTCTCTCTCTCTCTCTCTCTCTCGTTATGTTTTTGTATAAAAATGTGTTAATTTGATATGTTTAACTTAGCAGGCTGCTCCATCTAATCATGGTCAAGGAAACCCAACAAACTTTTTTCCAAATTCCGCACAAAATCAGGCTCAAATTGGTGTAATCAATCCTCAAATTCCATTCCCTTTCAATAATTCCAATACCCATTTGAGCAATGGACCTGTGGCAATGCCCAATAGACTGATGATTTCGGCACCCATGTCTATGGGCGCTCCTAATCATAATCCTCTTCACCTGCAAAATGGTATGCCCGTTTTGGGTTCAACCAATGTTATGGTGCCTCAACTTGTTCAATGCCAAGGTGGATTCGGTCCCCAAAATCCGAATTCCATGTCCATGAATCCAATGAATCTAATTCAACCACCGAACCAGTTTTTTGCTCATAATTCTGTCAACATGCCTCAGTATTTATGCCAAAATGCTGTTTTGCCGAATGGTCAATTCTGTTTGCAGAGTCCAATGCAAAACAATAGCCATCAGTTTGTCCAAATGCCAATGCCCAATTACACCCAAGTTGGTCCTTGTAATATGCAAATGTACCCAAATCAAGTTTCTCAGTCTATGGCTATACAAAATCCCAATTTTTTTGCGAATCCGCAGTTTGGTATGGTGCATTCTAATGCAGTTGTCCAACCCAATAACCAAAATCAGCAAAATTTAGTTCTGTCATCAATGGACGCAAATGCAGCACGACAATCACATAATAATACTAGTCAACAGTCACAAGGGAACTCACCTCGGCAATCTGCTTTTGGTTCGGTTCCACAACCACCTCAGAATTTCACAAAGTCACAGGTAGTTTTCAGTTGCCTTCCGCATATTTCCATTGTGTATTTATCTAAAAATGCTGACCCCATTTGATGGGAATTAAGGCTTGGTTTGGTTTGGTATTTATCTAAGAATCCTGAACTGCTTTATTAGCGTGAAATGATATTGTTCATGGCCACGACCTTCATATGAAGGCACAGTGCTACCTAAAGTGATTTGCTTCTCTTGATATTAGTAGAGAAATTTACTGGTTGTTGTTAATAACAATAAGGCAACCGCACTATAATCCTTCTTGTTGACAATAGGACACCAACTTTTGACATCACTTTGATACCTACCTACTTATCAAAAAAAGACATCACTTTGAGAATCAGGAAAAGGAGGTCATCAATTTTTATGCTTCACCAATTTGTTGAGAGAGACTACCGAAACTTAAACCGAGTTGTAACGGAGGTTTTCTTGAAGGAGAGAAAAAGGAGTTGAAAGGAAGTAATGGATGTTTTGGAATCACCCTATGCTCTATCTTGACCCAGGAGCATTGCATAATCTTGATATTGATCATGCTTTCTAGTTACTGTTATTATATATATGCACACATACTGAAAAAAGCAACACTATGGCTGATGTCTATTTCAAACCCAAGTACATATTTCTACTATTGGGTGGTGGAATGTGCTACCTTGTTGACCCAAATGTATTATGATATGTTTCAAATTTTTGAGAGTTTTGCGTGTAAATCTTTTTTCTTTTCGCACACTCTCAACCCCAAAAGTAATACTAAAAACAATAAAAAAAAAAAAAAAAAATATCCTTTATTTCTTTTCTTTTTTGAAGTATTTTGTGACTATTCCGTCCATTGTTATTATGTATACTCTTTAATGAATGAGCTATAACTGTGTTTAACTTTTACTACCATCAAGTATTGCAGGGAAATTTCAGAAAAGATGGTGGGATTAATAATTCGATTAACAACTGGAAGAATTCTCAAAACACAAACTTCACGAAGAATCTGAGAAAAGATGCATCACATAAGGGGTATGTTTTGGTTTATTAACATAGAGCCTTTTAATATGTTGAAAAAACTAGTACCAATTTATTGTGATTCATGTCAATTCAAATTTGTCCAGATTTTCGAAGTCTCAGTTTCATAATATGCCAAATGCAAAAGGAAAGTCGAGGTTTCATAATAAATATGGGGGGAAAGGTTAGTACTGTTTTATGCCTTGCTACCCAGTTTCAAGTTTTTATTTTTATATTTTAATGGTTTATTAATTGCTTGTTTGTCCATTCTCGTGCATGTGTGTGCTCAAGTTGTGCATCTGCATCTGCATGTGCCATAATGTTTGTTTGATGGTACCAAAATATCTACTGAAGGGTGAAAAATAATTCAATATTGAAGACATAAACCTGGAGGCTATGCCAAATATATGAGTTCATATACATTTGAAAAATTAAAACTCGTAGGTGTGTATATATGTACTTAATAGTAAGTTAAGGGGACTCGAACTTGAGTCTCTTTATTGGTGCAATGTGACCTAAGCTGTTGGGTGTACCCTTCACGTATATATACATATATATGTACATGCAGGAGTAGTGTCTATATTATATGTCACATCTGTATAGCCTTTGATGAGTCCCACTCAAATTGTATGAATGAACTAGCTAAAGATCAGATGTGATTTTAAGGTTCTCATGGAGAGGAAATGTTCTTAGCTTAATCTGTAAGTAAAAAAACAGGGAAATCTGTGTTGTGGAGGGCAATTAGTTAAACAGTCACAAGTCATATGGAAGAACTAGTTAATACTTAAAATTGTGCTTGGGTCACAAAGTCATTAATGAGGGAGAGTGAAGACATTCTTTGTTGGGGCATGAACTTGATTTTAAGAGGTTTGTGCATATCTGAGCTCTAGATTTGCTGTTGTTTTCCATTTTTCAAAATCACCTTATAAGGACTTGGACAAGGCATGAGATACGCATTTGGCATGGCATTGGAAACAACAATCCTTGAAATCCTACTTCATATGATAATTGATTTAGGACTCTTAACTTAGCAAAGGTGTTAATTGGTTAGGAATCTTTGCAGGTTGAGGTTGTTGCTGGAAAATGGAGAAAAGAGGACAATGCACAAATAGAAACTCAATAATGAGTCAGCTTGCTACCCTAGGGGATCCACCAAAATTATAAGAGAAAGAAACACGAGAACTTGTTTTTTCTCAAGAAGTCTAAGCCTGACATTTACATTACAAAAAAATAATAAGAAGAAGAAAGAAAAAAAGGAAACCCATGAAAGTGCCCTTCTTTTGGTAAATATCGAAGTAAAGAATAACAGTTTGCAGGTGGTGCACACTAGTCTCTCTCTAGCTTTCTAAGTAAGGTTTTATGATATAGGACAATTTTAAAAAATTGGTGTAATATCACCTATAATTGGAATTGTGGTGGGTTTTGGTTATTGAAAGTTATGGGTTAACGATTCTAAAGGTGGAAGGAACGTTTAGGTTTTCTAGACAAAAGAGGTTGAATTTTTCTTCAGTTTGAATATTGACAGTTTGTTGGATTTTTCAAAAATAAGGTTGGAATTCTCTCAAAACTATGGAGACTGAATTGGTAGGGAAAGGGGATAGAGTTGTAGAGAAATCAATAGATTAGGGTTTTGGAGCTACAAAGGCTATGTTTTGGACTTCAGGTGCTGTGAATAGCACCCTTATAATAGTGTTTATATCCCACCTAGAATTCCTTAGAAATAATGGAATGTAATACTGCATGAAGTAGCACAGTGAAGTTTCACACGATTCACACAAATACTCAAAATCCAACAGAAGAAGAAGAGGAAGAAGAATAATAATAATAATTAATGGAATCCCACCTAGAATTCTTTAGAAATAATGGAAAGTAATGCTGCATAAAGTATCATGGTGAAGTTTCACACAATTCACACAAATTTTCAAAATCCAACTCTTAACGAATAGACAGATAGGAATTCCACCTAGAATTTATTAGGAATTACCCAAGGTTAGGCTGCATAAAGCATCACAACAAAATTTAAAAGAACTCGCACAAATTCCCAAAATCCAACTCTTAACAAATAGATCTGTTTTCTCCTAATTATACCAGTGCTATGACTTGTAATTAAAAACCTAAGGAACTTGGACCATGTAAAATATTTAATACCTAATTTATTAAAAAATAGAAATATTTTATGCTTAAATAACACTTCATGTAATGATCCCATAACATGACCTGACCCATGATGAGTGACCCCAATAGCCCAAACAGATTTCAGTTTTTTACTGTTATTTTTATTTTCTTTGCAGAACTATTAAAGAAGCTTTTGCAAATAAATTGGGGACATTTTTAAATTATTATATATATTTTTTTTGTTAAAAGCAAATTTCAGGCTATTATTAATTAAGCACTTATCTTAGAAATGGTCCACCTACGAATTGCATGTTTGTGTAGCAGTTATTTTATTTTACCATTTTTTTGCCCATTGAGGTAAAATGATGCTTATTGTTGTGTTTTGAATATTTTCAAATTTTTATGTATCCAGAAATATATTCCTTCATTTTTTTTTTCCTTTCCCAAGCAGGATATAAAAATGATGGGTCAAGAACATGCGAGCTTGCTGATTCTACCAACCAAACTCGGGTCGAACATAAGAGGTAACTGCAGCCAGATTTGACTATATTTTATTTGTCTTTCTACCTAATACAAAAACTCTAATTGAACTAACAATCATTGGTGACACGAATGTACAATCTCTTGATGATGATTAATTCTTCAAACGTCCTGATTAAACAATAATATATCCCTAACATGGTTCAAGTTTATTGTTACAAAAAGGGTAAAAATCCAGGTTAAATGTTGTCTACGTAAAATTTCGAGCAGGTATTGCAGATTGGTTGATTTACTCTTATCTTCATTTACTGCTTAGTTTTATTTTTACGTCTTAGGGTATCAAATAAGGGTACTTTGTGTGATCTATTGTTTCTCTTTTATTCCCTTTTTTTTGATTATATATAATTTCTTACTATCCTGTTTCCTTTAAATGAAGATCTATATCTTTGAATTACACTGAACAAGAAATCCAACAGTGGCGTGAAGCACGCAAGAAGAACTATCCATCAAAATTCAACATAGAGAAGGTTTTATCATCTGCAGTACATTCTGTCCTTGATTTCTGTCAGTAATTGGTTGTTCCTCTTAACAATGATTTTATTGTCCTGCAGAAACTGGCCGAAAAGCTGACAGAACCTGAGGTTACTGACAGAGATGCAAAATTGCGACGTGAGGTTACACTGATCTACAACTACATCTATAAGCAGTAAATGAATGCCAGCACAGGTTATGAATTGAATGGAAAATTAAGAAAACTAGATTTATTATTATTGAATATTGATTAGTATATACAGCAATAGTCCCTCTGTTCAAAAGAAAAGAAAAAAAAAAGAAAAAAAGAAAAAAAAGACATGTCTGTGAATTTGTGTTCTTCTGAAATATTTTATTGACATTCAGGTTTTTAGTTCTAGGGAAAATTATTAAATACTCTGGAAGTACCATGTGGCATTGTCTATGTGGTACTCCTGGCCAATGGAAAACTGCAACGCACTAAAGTTGGTCATTCTTCATCTTTCAACTACCTAACAAAAGTGAGTTAGCATATCCAATTCATAAAATTTTTCACTATGTCATTGGTTTGGAGCACTATGTAGACAATGCTACATGATGCTCCGGGTTCTAGAGTTTGGTGTTTTATGTACAAAAAACATTGGGGGTGATCAAAATTCTAGATTTTTCCACTGTTGGCATTACATACCAATTTTAACCTTTTACCTGAGATGTTTAACCTACATCCACTTGCATTGAGATTTCCTGTCGTCAATAATAATTTCTTTTACCCCTCTGATTTTGTTTTTATTAATTTTTAAAATCTGTTTTGTGGTGTGATAAGTTGAAAATCTTATTTGCAGCAACTCAAAGAAGTTTTGGCAAAACAGGCTCAGCTAGGTTGTGAAGTTGCTGAAATTCCATTATATTACCTTTCTGATTCAGAGAAACGAGTGCACGGAAAGGAAGTAGATAAAAAATCATGGACAAAGAAGGAGAGGTTCCAAAACAAGTTTAACAAAAGGGGAAGATTCCATCAAAATGAAAGGTTTGGAAGGCAGCAACAATCAGCAGATGATGATCCATCAAACTTAGCAGATCAAGATGAACGGTTTTCCAAGAAGCAAAAGTTGGCCGACAATGATTTGAACAAAAAGCAGCCAACTCTTTTGCAAAGGCTATTGAGTGCTGATATTAGGAGAGATAAAAGTCGTCTGTTGCAGGTTTTTAGGTTCATGGTGATGAATTCTTTCTTCAAAGATTGGCCCGAGAAATCTCTGAGATTCCCTTTGGTAATAGTTAAAGATGCTGTGGGTGAGGTAGTTGAAGAAAAATCCTTGAGTTCAGGAAAAGGTGTTTCTGAAGCCTACATCGAGACAAGTGTCCAAGAATCCGAGTGTGGTGATTATCGTGACGGTGGAGGTGATAAGGACGAGGATGACGACAATGGCGATGATGAACATGATGTGCAAGCCAAAGAAGCGGTGTGTTTTGCTAGCGTACAAGGCAGTATGGGAGTTGAAATTGAACATGAGGAAGAAGAGGGAGAAATTATCGACTAAGGAGAAGAGGAACCTGATGACAGTAGTGGCAATGATGAAATTTATGGGTTTTTTTTTTTTTGTTTTTTTGTTTTTTGTAAAACAATTTGTGAAGGAGAAAAGAAAGTACGAAAATATAATTTGTATTTTATTCTATTTTCTCTCTACAAATATCAGATCCAAACAGAGTCTTAATTGAGGTTGCTTTGCCCACAATCAAGGCCGGAGAGGCCTTCCATCAAGGTGACCCGCTGTCGCCTTATCTTTTTCTTCTTGTTTTGCAAGTGTTATTGGAGGGTTTTTCTCACTTGGCCACCAATAATATTTGTCAGGGTATTTCTATAAGCAAAAATGCTTGTGGGTTCTAATTAGAGTCACCGCTAATGATGTGGCAGTGGGTTCCACCCACTGTCACAGTGTTGCTATGCCTTGATTTTTTTTTTTGTAAGGTTGCCACCTGTTTAGAGTTCTTGTTAGAGTTGGTGTTTTAGTGGTCTCTAATAGGACTGTTCTATAAGTTGGAATTCGCCACCAGTTTTCCACCTATTTTTTGTTGATGACATTTAGGAGTTGTTTGGAATGTCCTAACCAAGTGCGTTTTTTGTCTTTTTAGACTAAAAAGTTGAGGAAAAAATAAATGGATGTTTGGGTTAACTTTTTGACTTTTTACGAAAAAATGTTTATTAAAAAATTGTATAAATTAGTGTGTAAGTTTTGACAGTGTAGGCTGTATGGTGGCAGCAAGGTTTCCAAAGTGGTGTAATAGAAAATAGTTGTCTCCTTTTCAGGCAACCATTTGGATGGTGCTCTTTGGCTAGTGGGGGCCCACCACGGGTCCTGTTTTGCTAATCGGAATTGTTAATGTGTACAACTCATCGAGTATTATATATTTGTAAAAAATTACATTGATCGAATATCTATAGTTATCTGATCGGATTATTTTTTTGTCAACCGTTAACTATAACACCATCCATTTTTTATAGAAAACTGATTTGATCATATATTTAGCAATATCCTATCAACGTAATTTTTTACAGGCATATAGTACTAGACGAGTTCTACACATTGAACGGTTCGGATTATCTAAACGGGACTCGTGGTGGGCCCCCACGGGCCTAACATTACCGTCAAACTTAGTGAATATATATATGTAATTTTTTTTTTGTTCCTTTCACGGTACTTTCCCATCAATTTAGTACCTTTCACAGTGTAAAGTTGGTTTGTATTAACATATTATGCATATTAATTTTTTTATATTTTTAATTTGTAAATAGTGATAACTTTTTTACTCTTTTTTTTTTTTTTTTTGGTAACTTTTTGTAAATAGTGAATTTTTTCTAACATCCAAACCAGGCCTTAGTTTTATAGATTTGTGCCCCAAGGAGGTGTGGTGTTTACATTGGTTCCTTGAATCCTTTTGTTGTGCCTCTGGTTTGAAAATTAACTATCACAAATCTGAATTGTTTGTTAGCCCCCAATGTAACCTCAAATCACAGACAACTTGACAACATTTTAAAGATCCGCTGTGTGAGCAAACCGGGCATTTATTCGGGGGTGTGTCTTGACTTTTCTTGTCGGAAAAAATCTGAAGTTTTTCAGGCTTTGGTGGACAAAATTCAGAATAAATTTTAAAGTTGGAGATGTAATCTCCTTAATATTGTAGGACGGAGCACTTGGGTCAGACATGTAGTCAAACAATCCCCATCTACACATTCTACTTTTTTGAAATTCCTCAAAATGTTTTGGATCAAATCTCTTCTATCATTCTAAAAATTTTCTGGTTTTCAACCAAAGAAAATGGTCTCTTTTGGCAAAGCTGGGACAAGGTTTGCTTGCCCAAGAGTTGGGGAGGACTTGGCTTTCGGGATCTTGGCTGTTTGAATCAAGCCCTACTAGCTAAGCAAGCTTGGAAAAATATTTCAAATCCTGAATCCCTTCTTTCTTGAGTGCTTATGGGCAAGTATGGCATAAAAAACAAAACAAAAATGATAAACACCTCTTTTTTTTTTGACCTCCACATCCCCCCTACAGACACATGTCAGTGAGTGATAGGCAGAAAAACAAAAAAAAAAAAACAAAAACAAAAAGTAAAAAGTTGGCCAATCTTAATACATTGGGGTGGTAAGGGTCAAAAAAAACAAAGAAAAAAGTCTCAACCTTTTTCCAAAACAAAATGTGGTCAAAATGCATCTTGGGGTTGGAGAAGTATCTTATGGGGAAGAGACTTGCTTTTTTTAGGGGTGAGATGGTAGTTGGAACGAGAAATTTATTAACTCATTAGAGGATCAACGGATTCCTTTCATAGAAAATCCCTTGAAAGGGTAGGGTTTGTCAAGACACTTTTCTTCACTTACTATATATCTCACTTCATTGACAGGCATAATAATTGTTGGTGTTTGAATATTTTGACTCTTTTTTTTTTTTCTCAGAAAATAGTATAAAACACATTCAAGGTATTCATGTGTCTTTAATACGTAGGATTGATGAGTCAATTTGGGGGATTGATAAGTCTGTTTGGGGTCATACAAAATTTGGAGATTATACCGTCAAATCTGGTAATTGGCAAACTCTCAAAAGATTTGTCATTCATAAGCAGCTTGATATCTCTCGGGACAATCCCCTTTGCACATGGCTTTGGAAGCTTAAAATTCCCCTAAAATGGTCCATATTTATATGAAAATATCTTCACAATAATCTTCTATCACCGTCTGCAGCGGAAGCTACTGCTTGTCAACAGGCTATTCAGGTCCCGATTGGGAACATGCTTTTTTTAGTAATTTTTTAATTTTTTGATTAAAATATGATGTAAAAAAATTAGAGTGTTTGGGATAATTTTTTGATTTTTTACGAAAAAATGTATAAAAAATAAAAAGAAAATAGAATATTGATTTTTTGATATAGGTTTTAGATTTTTATTTTTTTATTAACTTTTTAACTTTTAAGTTAAAAAGTAATGTTGCCAAATAAGACTTCAATGGACAAAGGAGCAAATATTGGTAAATATCCATATATGAACGGACTCATAGGTTTTAATTAATGTACTATGAAAAAGAGTTCATCATTTTTTATCCTCCGCAACTTTATTGAAGGATATATGATCTACAACAATGATTCATCTCCCTTTTTCTCTCCACCCCTTTGACCTCCTCTCTTTCTCATTGGTTACTTTTTCTTTTTCTTTTTCTTTTTTTTCCTGCTCCTCCAATCACCCCCCGCCACGTGGCAAAGGGGGTAAGGGGGTGACCCCCAAAAGAGAGTCCCAAGCATTATTCTATGATCTAATAGTATGTATTTTAATTTTCTTAACGTATCTAAAGTCAATAGGTTGGCCGTAAAGCCAACACATGACTTGCCTAGGCTGGTAAATGACTTTACTTGATGTTTGCTGTCCAAACCAAAAAACAAAAAAAAAAAAAAAAAAAAAAAAAAAAAAGGGGCTAGAGAGGCATTAGCAAATGGCAGTGTCCAAGAGTTCAGCTTGAGCATGGTTTCTTTACCCAATGAAGAATTTGACTAATGATTAATGGGAGTAACCACACATTATTATAAGGATAAATAACATATCAGTGATTTATAGAAAAAATAATTATAGAAAGTGATAAAAATTATAAATATTAATAATTACTGACGTGTATAAGCCCATAAAGGCCATGAATCACTATGAACAACCAAGCCCATCACTTGGAGCCCAATACATAACCCAGCTGGCGAGGTCCAGAACAGTTGGAATCCAACATGGCATAAAGAGCCAATGACATTCGGGCAGATGGCAGATGAAGGACGAGCCACATCAGCAGACAAAGATCTACAAAGTTATTGCCACTGCACATCACCATTAATGCAGCCCATCACAGCATTTATTACGACAACACCTCTCCGTCAGAACAGAACCCCCTTACCTTGAACAAGGTAAGCTACAACATAGACTTTCGGCGATGAGGGCAGGTCGGAAGGGATAGCGAAATGATTATCAAAGGATATAAGCAAACGTTAAAGACAAGAAGAAGGTTAAGCTTTCTATCTCTAATCTCTCTACACCCTATTCCTCCTTCTAACTTGCTCGTTGGAGGGTTCACTGGGGGACTACCCCGTTCCCCGTTGGACTTATTTGCAGGTTATCCGGTGGGCTTGATCATTTGGACGTGGGCATTGAGGAGCTTGGACCTGTCCGACCTATTCACTGGAACAAACTGTATCATCAGTTGGCGCCGTCTGTGGGAAGGTCTTTGCTCCGCGCGCCAGTTGTGCTCATTGTCGCCGAAGACCCTATCCCAACAACCTTTTTCTCCTACCATCAAAGTGTATGGTCACGATTAGATCCATGGCTTCTCACAATAATGCTGCCGACCATCAGGCCGACCTCCCTAATCCAAACAACCCGCCGCAGTATTTTATCGAGCTTACCAACAGCATTAACCGCATGGCCGAGCAAAACCAGGCCCTGATAAATGCTTTACTCCAAAGAAACCTTCCGATGCCTCTTCCACCACCTCCAGATATTCCGCCCAACTAAGAAAGAGCCCCGAGCCATACTGTTCTGCAACCCTATCCACCCAACTTGGAAGGTTTGCAACCCCTTCCCCCACATATACATCTACCACCTCCACCCCCACCCCCGTCGGTCGAGGCACCAGCCCCTGAAGGAGAAGCCAGCAGCGTCCAGCCCCCATTGACTGACCGCAGTGACAACATTCCCCTCTGGGACGCTAAACTCCGAGCAATGAAGCTCCAACTCCAACGGGTCATGCAGAACATTCAGCATAAACCCTCTACCATGGCAAACTCACCATTTGTTGCCTCCATCCGGGATAAACCTCTGCCCGCCAAGTTCAAGATGTCCACCATTGACTCTTTTGACGGTACGACGGACCCAGTCGACCATTTGGAGACCTACCGTACCCTCATGATCCTCCATGCCTTCCCTGACGAGATCATGTGTCGGGCTTTCCCCGTGACATTGAAGGGGTCAGCTCGACTGTGGTTCAGCCAGTTACCAGCAGACTCTGTCTCTACTTTCCAGCACCTCAACGACTCCTTCCTTAGCCATTTCATTGGAGCCCAGTGCCAACGCCGCCCGGCAACCCAACTCCTCAACATCCGTCAGACCGAGGGGGAGTCGCTGTGCAGTTTTGTTACCTGCTTCAACACCAAAGTCCTACAAGTAGCGGAAAACGATGACAAGGTCATCCTTACGGCTTTCATGGCCGGACTACGATCGTCCGATTTCCTCTTCTCCCTCTCCAAAAACCTCCCGACCTCCATGGCAGCCCTACTCTCCAAAGCCCAGAAATACATGAATGCTGAAGATTCACTAGCCGCCTGGCAGGATCCCATAGCTAAAAACCCGACCCCCAGGGAAAAGAGAAAAGACTCAGAACTCAGAAACACCCAGTATAATAGCCAAACACCCCACTATACAGACCGACCCCCCCCCACGCTGACCGGTCGGTACCAGTCCGACCGCCCGGTCGGTTTGAGCGGTATACCCCCCTTAATTCTCCCATGGGACAAGTCCTCAACCAGATCCAACGGGACTACCCCCTCAAATGGCCCCTACCTTCACGGACCCCTTTCCAATTGGAAAGACCAGTCCAAATATTGTCGTTTCCACCAGGACCATGGCCATAACACTGATGACTGCATCAACCTCAAGGATCAGGTCAAGACCCTAATACGTCAAGGGCGTCTCAGCTGCTTCACGGACACCCGCCCACAGCAGAGGCAAAGAACCGAGCCCCTCAAAAACAACCGCCGGCGTACCCTACCCCGGTAGCCAGCCCAACCTAACCAAGGACAAGATCGCCCTTTACAACAGCCTCGGCCGCCAAGTAACCCTCCTCCGCCAGTTAGTGAAATCCGAGTCATTTCAGGTGGCCTTGCTTGTGGGGGACCATCTCGCTCGGCTCAAAGGGCAGAACTTAGAAAGATAAGGCAAGGCTCAGACAAAGCAATTGTCACGGTAGACCGACCCTCCAAATAGCCCAAGCAGTGGACAGAGCCCGTCACCTTCACGGACGCCGACTGTACAGGCATCCGTTATCCTCATGATGACCCTCTCGTCATTTCTGCCCTTCTCTCCAACTATAAGGTTAGACGGGTTCTCATCGACAACGGCAGCTCTTCAGACATCATATTCCTCAACTGCTTCCGCCAGCTCAAGATTGGGGAGGAAAGTCTGTCTCCCCTCCAAACCCCTTTGGTCGGTTTCATTGGCGACCGGGTGACCTCCATCGGCTCCATCGATCTCCCCATCACCATCGGCGAATACCCACGGCAGACTACGAGGTTGCTTACTTTCCTTGTGGTCGACTGTCCTTTTGCCTACAACATCATCCGTGGTCGCACCGCTCTCAACGCTTTCCAAGCTATCACCTCAACCTACCACCTCGCCATAAAATTCCCTACCGACCTGGGCGTCGGGACAGTAAGGGGGGAGCAGATCGTAGCCAGCGAATGTTATGTCACCTCACTCAAGGAAGTCAAGCTGAAGGAGGCCATGATCATTGAAGTCCTTGACGTCCGAGATGAGGACGAGCTGATCAGAGGAGAACCGGTAGAGGAGCTCGTTGAGATTCCCATCGATCCCACCAACCCAATGAAAACTGCCAAGATCGGCAGCCAACTATTCCCCCAAGCTAAGGCCGACCTTGCCGCCCTTCTAATCGAACACAATGATGTATTTGCCTGGACCCATTCAGACATGCCAGGCATTGACCCCTCTTTCATAACTCACCGCCTCAGCATCGAACCCCATTTCCGACCTTACCGCCAGAAGCAGCGCATCTTTCATCCAGAGCGCAATACTCTTATAACCGCAGAGGTTGACAAGCTCCTTGAGGCCCAATTCATCAAAAACGTGGATTACCCTAAATGGTTGTCAAATGTGGTCCTAGTCCGCAAGAACAATGGCAAATGGCGACTTTGTGTCGATTACTTTGACCTAAACCGAGCTTGCCCCAAAGACAGCTATCCTCTTCCCCGCATAGATCTGTTGGTCGACGCCACGGACGGTCATCAAATGCTCAGCTTCATGGATGCTTTCTCTGGGTACAACCAAATCCTGATGCACCCGTCCGATCGGGAACACACGTCCTTCATTACCGACCAAGGTACCTACCATTACCGCGTAATGCCATTCGGACTGAAGAATGCTGGGGCCACCTACCAACGGTTGGTCAATGTCGTTTTCCATCATCAGATAGGTCGGAATATGGAAGTATATGTCGACGACATGCTAGTCAAGAGCAAACTCTCTATTGATCATCTGACCGACTTGTGAGAGACCTTCGCCACCCTACGCAAGTACCAAATGAAGCTCAACCCAGAGAAGTGCGCCTTCGGCGTAGGATCTGGGAAGTTTCTGGGTTTTATGGTTAGTCAGAGGGGCATTGAAGCTAACCCTGAAAAGATCCAGGCCTTGATAGAGATGCAGTCACCCAGAACGGTTAAGGAGGTTCAAAGGCTCACTGGCCGAGTTGCAGCCCTCAACCGCTTCATTTCCCGCGCAACAGATAAGTGCCTACCATTCTTCAAAGTGTTTCGGCAAACTTTTGAAAGGACAACTGAATCTGAAGAGGCTTTTCAGCAGTTGAAGCGGTGCATGGCCAATCCCCCCCTCCTTTCACAAGCAATTACCGGCGAGCCCCTCTTCCTCTATTTAGCCGTCTCAAGCACCGCAGTCAGTGCAGCTCTTATCAGGGAAGACGGCTCTGTCCAACGGCCGGTCTACTACATCAGTCGGGCTCTCAGGAGAGCAGAGCAGAATTACCCGCTGTTAGAAAAATTGTCCTTGGCCTTGGTCACCGCCTCCAGACGACTCCGTCCTTACTTCCAAGCCCACTCCATAGTGGTCCTCACCGACCAACCCTTGAAGAAGGTCATGCAACAACCAGAACTTTCCGGCTGACTCATGCAGTGGTCAGTGAAACTCAGCCAGTTTGACATCTCTTACTGGCCTCGAACAGTAATTAAGGGGCAGGCTATCGCCGATTTCATCCTGGAATTCACTAATCCTACCCCAACCACTGCCTCTCCACCCCCACCAGCTCCCATCGAGCCAGAAGACCCTTATTCTTGGATTCTCAACGTCGACGGATCATCCCGCAGGGAAGGTAGTGGGGCTGGCCTCATCCTTACCGCCCTTGAGGGTGGTTATTTCAAATATGCCCTCCGTTTCTTGTTTGAGACCAGTAACAATGAGGCCGAATATGAGGCATTAATAGCAGGTCTTCGCCTAGCCAGGGATATTGGTGTTAGCCACATCCGAGTGTTCAGCGACTCCCAGCTCATCGTCGGACAAATCACGGGAGAATTCATTGCCAAGGAGGACACAATGCGAGCTTACAAGGATATTGCACTTCCCCTTGTTCGCCTCTTCAATACCTTCCACATCAAGCACATTCCTCGGGCGGAAAACTCTAAGGCAGATGAGATGGCTCAGTTGGCTTCCGCAGACCAGTCCGACCTCAGCCGTGGTGTCCGCCTCGAATACCTATCCCACCCCGCCATCTGTCCCGACCAGCACGAAATACAATTCCTCCAAAATAAGCCCATCCCTTGGGCGTCAGACATCTTTCTATTTCTGACAACGGGGGAACTTCCAGACGACCAACAGCAAGCCGCCAAAGTCAGGGCCCGGTCGTCCAATTACATCCTCGTCAACGGCATTTTGTACAAACGTGGTTTCTCACGCCCCTATCTGCGGTGCCTCAATCCAGCCCAAGCAACCTATCTGATGCAAGAAATTCATGAGGGTATCTGCGGCAATCACTTAAGCGATAGGTCCCTGGCCCACAAGATACTTCGCACTGGATATTTCTAGCCTACTCTCAACCAAGATGCGATTGACTTCGTGCTCAAATGTGATAAGTGTCAGCGCTTTGCCAATATCCCCCATGCTCCTCCTACTGAATTGATCACACTTTGCAGCCCCTACCCGTTTGCCAAATGGGGGATCGACCTAGTTGGTCCTTTACCCACCGGCCGAGGCTAGACCAAATTTGCCATTGTCGCCATTGATTATTTCACTAAGTGGGTAGAGGCACAACCCCTTGCCACCATTACCGAGCGGAACACAACCAAGTTTATTTGGCAGTCGATCGTTTGCAGGTTTGGCATCCCCCAGGCCATCGTCTTCGACAACGGCAAACAATTCGACAACACCAAGTACAGGAAGTTCTGTGCAGACCTCCAAATTCAACCGTGTTTCTCTTCCCCCGGTTATCGCCAAGCCAATGGCCAAGTTGAGGTCACCAATCGTTCTCTTCTAAAGATTGTCAAAACCAAGCTAGAAGCTGCTAAGGGACTTTGGGCTGAGGAACTACCAAATGTACTCTGGGCTTACCGAACCACAGCTCGGACTCCCATTGGGGAAACCCCTTTCCGCTTAACATACGGCGCCGAGGCCGTTATTCCGGTGGAAGTTGATCTGCCTACTCCTAGGGTTTTACATCCGGATCCAGCACTAACGGAAGAGCTCCGTCGGGCAGATCTAGACCTAATTGAAGAACTTAGAGAGACCACTGCTGTCAGACTGGCCTCATACCAACAGAAAATGAGAACACACTACAACCGCAAAGTCCGACCAAGGGAGTTCGTTGTAGGGGACCTTGTCTTGAAAGAAGCAACTCTTGCCACCAAAAATCCGACTAAGGGTAAACTGGCAGCCAAATGGGAGGGACCTTACGTTGTACAAGCCCGACCATGTCCGGACACCTACCGACTTCAGGACATGGAAGGTCGAGACCTCCCCCACCCTTGGAACGCTGAACACCTGAAGCGCTACTTTCAATAAATTCCTATGTTTGTATTGCTCAGTTGTTGTATTTTCTTTTTGATGCATAATGTAAACTTTGATCGACTGGACTACACTGTCCATAACAACAATTTTATATCTCAGCTATCTGTGTGTTGTCTCAATAACATTTTCATTTGCAGCACTTATTGACAGCCTCAGCCAGTCTGAGCACTAAAAGCCTCAGCCAGACTGAGCACAAAAAGCCTCAGCCAGCCTGAGCACTAAAAGCCTCAGCCAGACTGAGCACCAGAAGCCTCAGCCAGACTGAGCACAAAAAACCTCAGCCAGCCTGAGCACTCAAAGCCTCAGCCAGACTGAGCACAAGAAGCCTCAGCCAAACTGAGCGCCAAAAGCCTCAGCCACTCTGAACACCACAAGCCTCAGCCAGTCTGAGCACCAAAAGCCTCGTCCACACGAGCGCCAAAAAGCCTCAGCCCGACTGAGCATGAAGCACTCGGCCAGACCAAACCTCAGCCAGCTTGAGCATAACAAGTCTCTGCCAAGATCGAGCGCCACAATTTTAGGGTCAGACTGAGTTACTTACAACGTCAGTCAATCATAGCTTAGCCCCAACTAAGCATGCATGCAGGGCTCGGTCAAGGCCAACCATGCAAACTTCATGCTTGTGGAATTAGTAGACACACTTAGTCACAATTCCAGGTCCTAGTCTTTACACCACTCTTTGCTCAGTCAAATTCCAAAGGCTTTCTTACACGTTTTCTTTACAAGTCAGGTTACTTCCTTCTCAATCAAACTCTTACAAGTCAGCCTCTTTCCTTACAAGCCAAGCCTTACTCCATAAACCACTAACCTACTTGAGCTATGTGACAAATACAAACTTATAATTTTATTACAAGTTCAATTTCACTCTACATTGAGGAGTTCCTAACTTTACTCTGCACTCAGTTTTTATTATAACTTCAATCCCATTCTGTCTTGAGGAATGCCTAAATTCAGTTTTTATTACAAGTTTAACTCCACTTTGCACTTCACAATGATTCACACACAAGCCACCACTCTCATCCATTTCAGATGCACAAGCAAAAACAATCAAATGCAAAACACAACTGAAATTTTATTTATTCACAACTTTGTACATAAGTTCATTACAGCAATTCAAAAAAAAAAAAAAAAAAACCATAAACAAAACAAAAACAACCACACAATGTCTGTGCAAGGTCTTCTTCTTCTTCTTCTTCTTTTTTAGTTACTCTTCTTCGCTGGACACAAGGTCTTCTTCTTCAATACCCTCATCCAGGGGGGTCTGGGCCACATTGTCATCGTCGATTTTCACACTACTCAGGTCCAAGTCTGGGAACAGCTCCTCAGCTTTACGCTTGAACATCTTCCAACCACTGTCCCAGAACTCAGCCATTTCGTGTTTATAAAAGTCTGACCGCTGGAAGCTCTCTATCACTTCTGCCTCAGTCCTACCTCCAGCGGTCATCCTCGATGGGCCCGCCCCCCCCAGCACCCTCCCTCGCCAAGTTGTTGGCGACCGCAGCATCAACTGCCATTTGAAATTCAGCAGACCCCTTGAACTAATCCACTGCTGCAACATACAGATCGAGGTAAGCCGCCCTTTCAGAGGCTGCCTTCGCCCTCTCTTCGTCCAGATCCTTCTGCAGGGTCGCCCTTTCAAAGGCTGCCTTAGCCCTCTCTTCCTCCAACTCCTTCTTCAAGGTCGCCCTTTCAGCAGTCGCCTTGGCCCTCTCTACCTCCAACTCTTTCTGAAGGCTCTCCCTCTCCTCCACTGCCTTTGCACGCTCGCTCTCCAGCTCCTTCTGCAGAACATCAATCTTCACGTTTGCCTCATCCTTCTGCCTGACCAGCTCTTCATTACTGGACATGGCCTCTTTATGTCGTTCGAGCGCGACCGCGCAGGCTTTTTGGGCCGCCTCCAGCTTCCTCTGCTCGCCAGCCAGCTGGAACTCGAGCGACAAAACCTGGCGGCGTTCGTTCTCCAGCTCCAACTTGACCGCTTGCAGCTCAGCCTGGGCCTTTTCCCAATTTACGCTCTCCTTCTTCAACTTTGCAAGTTAAGCCTTGGCCTCATCTACCTTGAGTTTTGCAGTCCCCGCCTTCCTCAGCAGAGCCCCTGCTAAGGTGGTTACCTCCATTTGAGCGGAGCATAACCCCCTCAGCAGTTCAGCCTCATCGAATCTGGCTGCCGAGTGCAAGGCTGCCTCTTCTACAATTCCCACGAGGCGGTCTGCCCCTGCCCTGGCTGGGCCTTCTTCTCTCTCCAGCCGCCCAGCCACTGAACGGGCGTGGTAGATCGCCGTAGTCAGACTGACTCCCCCTCCTTAGGGTGCAGGACCCCCCTGGGGCTGTTCTTCCCTCCTTGGCTCAAGGCCAGTTGCCCCACCTTCTACTTGCACTTCAGGGGCGACCCTCGCGACCCCTGCGGCGATCGCCGCCACTACTGGAACGACTTCCCTGACCTTTAAGGCAATGTCCACCACTTCTAGGGTAATTACTCTTCCTGGGGTCTCCTCCACTTCCCCTCCCTCTGCCTTCTTGGCCATACTGGTCCCTTCTGCCCTCACTTCCCTCCTTCTCTTCTGGGCAGGCTCGTCTTCACTCCTCCTCACTCTCATCTTCTTCTTCACTACGCCCAACACCTCCATCTCCTTCAAAGACCTCTCCTTCAAAGGATCCATTGGGGGCGGTCATGGCACAAATTCGCCTAAGTCTTTCTCCCCCAAGGGTTTGGGGCGAGGTCGGATCCTCTTCCTTGCAACTGGCTTTGGCGGTCGGTCTTCCTGAGACTCTTTGAATTTTTGGGCTTTTGCAAGGATGGCTTGATCCTCCGTCTCTTGAGCCTTCTTCCTTGCCTCCAACTCCGCTCGGTCAAGGCCCCCACCACTCGGCAGTGGACCTAACCCTACCTCAAACACAGCCGACGGCTGAACGAGGTCGTCCCATCTGACCCCTTCCTTCTCCCTCCATTCCTTTACCCTCTTCACCCTCTCCTCTGCTGCTGCTCCCAGCTTTGGCTCCACAGACTTGGTGGGCACTTTCCAAATGGTCTGCACTCTAACCCCTCCACTAGCAGACACATAGAACCACTGTGGTCTTCACCCCTTGATCGACGACGGCAGCCCCACCAGCCCTTTCCCTGCTGCTGCCTGCAGAGTAACCCAGGCCTCTTGCTGCCTTGAGGCCTTGTAACATGCGAAGAATTCGTCTACTGTCATGGCCGCCCCTTCGTTCGCTTTCGGCCACGCACTTGCACAGGACAGTAAGATCTTCCACGCATTGGGCATTAGTTGGCCCGGCGCTACCTCCAAACGATTCAGGACATCTACCATCACTTGCGGCAGGGGCAGCCTCAGTCCTCCCTTCAATGCTTCCTCATAAAGGGCAAACTCCCCTGGCCTTGCGTCGGATGGCCTCTCCGTCGACGTCGGCAACAATAACTCTATTTCGGCAGGCACCTGGTATTTTTCACGAATAGCCTTCAAGTCCGCTGCAGTAACCGTTGATTTATCTGCCTTTATATACTAGTGATCTGGTTCTGCTTGGCTAATTGGCTTTGGAGCTGCTATCATGGTGGAACCATGGGATCGTACCACCGATTCCCCTACCCTCTCCATCCTGTATTGCTGCGCTAACTCCACCGCATCATCATCACCAAGTGGATCCACCTTGACATTCGCAGTTTCTTCTTGGGCCATTTCTATGGTATGTCTGTGAATCGCTTCAGCTGCAGGTGCAAGGAAATTGAAAAAGTGTTGCAGAGATGTATCGTGAGCAACAAAGGAATTCACACTTGGAATATTTTGATTTTTCATAAACAAGTAGGTGAATCGAATAATACCAAAAGCCCACGGTTTGCCCGTATTCCAAGGATCCCAATTAATTTTCGCTAGTTTGAAAACTTTTCAAATCATTCGCCAAAACTGTCTTTTCAACACCCATAATGACCTATCGTTTCATTTCTGATCCAACGCCTAATCCCCCCCACGGGATGTTGCCACGTGTTCGACTACGATCCACTGTCTCCTCCCTTTACCCTGTCTTTTCCACTTCAAATCACCACGTGACACGCTGCCCCTTGAGCCCCACACCCCTCCACCTCACCCTTCGCAGTCGACCCTCCCACTCTGCCAACCTTTGCGGTCGGCCCTCCCGGTCGGCCCTCTTCGCGATCGGCCCTCCTCGTGGTCGATCCTCCCACTCGGTCTTCGCGGTCGGCCCTCCTCGTGGTCGACCTTCCCACTTCGCGCCATCATTCTCGGTCAACCCTCCTCGCGGTCGACCCTTCCACTTGGACACCCCTGCACGGTCGGACCACCTCCCGGTCGGTTCACCCTCTCGGTCACCCCTGCCGGTCGACCTACATCCTGCCAATCCCTACCACCCTCATCTTTTTCATTAGTATTCCCTTCGCTGGACTAAAGCTGCACTCGGGAATGGGGGACTACTGACGTGTATAAGCCCATAAAGGCCATAAATCACTATGAACAACCCAAGCCCATCACTTGGAGCCCAATACATAACCCAGCTGGTGAGGTCCAGAACAGTTGGAATCCAACATGGCATAAAGAGCCAATGACATTCGGGCAGATGGCAGATGAAGGACGAGCCACATCAGCAGACAAAGATCTGCAAAGTTATTGCCACTGCACATCACCATTAATGCAGCCCATCACAGCATTTATTACGACAACACCTCTCCGTCGGAATAGAACCCCCTTACCCTGAACAAGGTAAGCTACAGCATAGACTTTCGGCGAGGAGGGCAGGTCGGAAGGGACAGCAAAATGATTACCAAAGGATATAAGCAAACGTTGAAGACAAGAAGAAGGTTAAGTTTTCTATCTCTAATCTCTCTACACCCTATTCCTTCTTCTAACTTGCTCGTCGGAGGGTTCACTGGGGGACTACCCCGTTTCCCGTTGGACTTGTTTGCAGGTTATCCGGTGGGCTTGATCATTTGGACGTGGGCATTGAGGAGCTTGGACCTGTCCGACCCATTCACTAGAACAAACTGTATCATCAATTACTATTTTTTTTTTATTAATATGCAATAATTTTTAAACATTATTATAGAATGGTAATTTCTTCTTATTATAATATGAATCTTAGTTGTGCCAAAGAATAAAAACGACATTTCATTGAATGGAATTTCTTGTGTGCCTTTTATAAAATACTCCTTTGATCGAGGGCTCTCAAACCTATACCAAAAGAGGAAGATAAACTCATGTTGACGAATAATGGAACTCCTTAATTCGTCGAGTAAATAGGGAAGGTATAAGTTTGTCATGAATGATCCAATATCGAATACTGTAATAATATTAGCAAAAGAACAGGTTTCTTTGCTTCCAGACATGCTTAGCTCCACATATTCATGTACAGTAAAAGAGAGGATTGATTCTATCAAAGATGGGGTCAATAAATGAAAATTCACTGAGATGATTTTCATTGTAAATAGACAGTAGAAAATAGTGGGGGTTTTTTTTTTCACTAGCAATACTTTCGACCACCACCCCTTCATTAGCAATACAACTATCTCTACCAAAATTACCATAACCCTTTATTTCCACAATCATATAGTTATTATTACCTTAGCAACCGTAATTGTTACCACTACCACTTCAACTACAACGCCACCCCTTCACCATCATCATAACCACTATGCCTCTATCATCACTACTACCTCCACCTCACCATCATACTACAAAATTTGAAAGTGAAAATGTGAAAACACTAAATTCATATTTCATATAATATATATCAAATAATTTGTTTTAATTCAGCCATATTTTGACATAAAAAAGTTCAACATTCAATTTTTAATTTTATCCAACACCACCTAAGTCTCTATTAGTAAAAATTATGCTCACTCCCAATCGACAGGATTTGAACAATAATTTACACAAACAATTGAACAAACTAATCAAGCGATTGTGTTTTTTATTCAAATGCCTTGAAAGTACAAGGACTTCTTTGGAACAAAAGTTACAATCAGCAAGATCGAACAAGGTAAACAGAGCAAACTAAAGATAACTTCAAGACGAAATCACCAATGTTTACAAAGTTTACAAATTACAGAGAGAAACTACTCCTAAGTTAAGATAGAACTACTCCTAAGATAAAACTAAGTGGGTGTTTTAGGATGATCTAAATAAGTGTATTTTTTGACTTTTTGGCTTAAAAAGTAGAGAAAAAAAATATGTATGTTTAGGATAACTTTTTAACTTTTTATGAAAAAATGTAAAATAAAATATTGTAGTAAAACCGAAATGACCATTCTACTCTTGTTGACTTTTTGACTTTTGGGTTGTTAAATGCAAAGGGGCCCTATAGCTTTCCCACAAGCTTCCAAAATAACAATTTAAAACTTCCAGGCTTCCCCCACAAGTTTTTCCCAAATAGTGTGGATTTTTTTGGCTTTTGTAGTAACTTTTTGGCCTTTCAACTTTTTTAGTTTGTGTCAAACCAACCCTTAAGTCTAAAACTAGTTCTTTGTGTTTTTGATTATGTCATCTCTTGCTCCTTTACTGCCGTTATAATGCCCAAATTTCAACCATGCCTTCCTTCTTTTCTGGCCCACGATTACATGACCTTCTTAAACCCTGTAACTATCACTGCTTAACTATTACAACTGCTTTTTGACTTTTAGGCCTTCTAATCACATTAGACCTTCACTTCTGTCTGTCAATCTTCACTCGCTTTGAGTTGACACATGTCCCTAGGTCCTTTGGACCTTCTATCGACAGAGAAAAACTTTCATCTTGCATATGCCCTTTTTTGCAAGTCGCCTACTAAGTCCATGACCTAGCCTGATAACTGCCCCATCATCTGAGCCATCCAAGGCACATGATCAACTCTTCTAATGCCACTTGCCCCTTAACTGATGCAAGACCTTCACTTTGACTTCATTGCCACGTGTCATCATCCGATTAATTCACTGGTCGATAGGAATTTTACGAAAATGGGTGCAAATAGTCTCTTACTATGAAACTCTCTAGAAAACATGGTTGTTAACAATGCTTTTTAAGAAATACAATAATGCCAAGGATTAATAACTTAAATATATTAAAAAAAAAAGAAAAAAAAAGAAAAATAATGTGTGATTAGAGTCAAGTCTTATTGTGGCTTACATAATTAGAATGAACCTAAACCATAAACTATTCTTTTTGATATTTTTGTTTATTTATGTTTTTGATCTCTCTAACATCACTGTAAGAAATATGGTTGCTAAACACACTCTTAATAAAGTATGCTTAGTAATCACTTTTCACAAAAATAAAATGATAAATTGGCCCAATTGGTGGGTGATGGAGGGATTTAGGTGATGCAAAAGAAGTAAGGTTATGGTGAGAATCTGTTGTGCCATTAGACACAACATGTAGCTACTCATTGAGAATTATAAAATTCGTCGAGTAGATTATTCATATAAAAAATCGAGTTAATTGGATATTTATAACCTCATAACAAAAGCACATTTGTTTTTTTTTTTTTTCAACAAACGGTTAACATGATTTTAATATTTTTTAAAAATTATTTGGACTTATCATGGGGTTACGGATATTTGATTAACTTTGATTTTTTACACGAATGATATACTCCACAAATCCTACAATATGAATGGTTCGAATCATTAAAACAGGTTTAGAAAAAAATCTATAAAGCTTCTCACAACAGGTTTGTTAGTAACTAGGGGTGTTCACGGGTCGGATCGAGTCGGGTTCACCATATTCCCGTCACTCGAACCTATCACTTAGGGTAGAATAAGAAGTCAACTGATTTTGATCCATTACATGTTCGAAATCGGACATTGTCGTGTTTGAAAAAAATAGTCGAAATCGAAATCGAAATCGACCGTTCATCTTCTTCCCCATTCCGTAAACCATGGGTTGTGTCACGACCCGAACCCATCCCTATGGGTTTAGCGTCGTAACCGGCCAGTAATCCTTAGATTATCACAGGCCTCTGAACAGAATAACATATAATAGAGGCTGCGGAAGCAAATATACAAAATTTACATAGTCCATAGAGCTGTGCAGACATACATGAGACTGAAATTTTCAAAACAAACTTATATTTATATATACAGATGTGACGTCAAAAGTACATTAGTCTTACGTCACCCAGTACACAAATAGAGTTGAAGGGAACTTAGCCCAAGTACAGATATACAGAACCAACTCAACTAAAGCCTTGACATGATCCTCCCAAAAGGAACCTCCTCGGGAGGCATGGTAGTTGGCTAACAAAACAGAATCTTAGGCTATCAACTCTGGGCCTGGTCACGTGCCTGCTCACCTACATATATAATATAAATAGTGAGTTGGAGCCCAGTGAATAATAACAAAGTAAAGGGTTTTAATGAATGTTGTCTATGTAATTACAGAAAACGGAAATAGGTTCATAATCATGTTCAGAAATCGAAGTTCATAACATAAACAGATTCAGGATCATATTCATAATCATAATTTGCAGTTAACCATACGTGGTACATTCATTAGCACTAGCAGAAACAGTTGACCTATAAAGGGACGGCCATAAAGGCATACAGTTGACTCACGTGCGCGGAGACGGTACAGTTGACTCGTGAGACGTACAGTTGGCCCATAAATGAGACGTATACATAAAGATCCATAACAGTTGGTTCATGAGACATACATTTGACCCATAATTGGGACGTAACAGAACAGATAACATATGTCATCTGAAGCTAATGATGCCACGAATACAGTTCAGAAACATAGGACAACCATTCATTCATGCAAAAAATAATATTTCAGAAAACAGATCATCTTATATCATTCAGAAAATATTTATAATTGAACATAACTTTACAAAGTTATTACTCACAGATAACTGATGGCTCCAAAAGACGAGTAGAGTAGGCAATTCACTTAACTTGAGGCGCGCGACCTACATAACATGATAGACACATACATTGAAACACACGTTCGGATTGTACATAACTTATTTCATTTATTTTTAGTGTGTTTCTAGCCTTTATCCTCATCATGGTGTCTTAATCTTGGCCTAGGAATGCCTAGGATGGAATGAGGATGCAAAAATGTACTTGAAAACATTTTTCAAAACTTGCTGAAAACAGGGTCCATGCTCGAACGTGCAAAATGTAAGGGTCCGCTCAAGCACAACTTCCTTCGCTCGAGCGGTCTGCAAACTTTGAAAAAGTACTGGTTGTTTGATTTTCACGCTCGACGAATGCTCGATCCTCACTTGAGCGTGAGACTTAGACCTTCGCTCGAGCGTGACTTTTGTCGCTCGAGCGATCTGCGAAAACACATGAACTTCTGGGAGCATGCATTTCACACTCGATTGGACTTCTGGTCACTCGAGCCAAAGTGCAAGATTACAGGGTTGTCGCTCGAGCGTAGAATCCAACGCTCGAGCGGAAGTGCAAAATCTGGAATTTCCAGATTGCACTTCCCAGCTCCAAGCTCGAATTCTACATCCCAAAACTCATCTTCTTAGGCCAAAATTCTGGAGAACATCTAGGAACTTGTAAAATATCATGGTTTGAAGATCATTTTACAAAATCAAGGCCCAAAAGTATGTCAAACATGCAAAAATTCAACTTGAAATGTAAAAACATGGTATGAACATGACATGCATGTGTTCACTTGAGTTCATAGCTTCCAAAACATGATCAAATGAGATATTCTACTCAACAACACGATGAATTCTTAGACTACAACCAAAATATGAACATTCATGTGGGAATTCTTGTAAAACAACTTCAAAACCTCATGATATGCACATGCATGCATGAGTCAAGTTCAATTCTATCATCAAATCTCAATTCTCTTTGAATAATGCATAATAACTTCATTTCTTGCTGATCTCACATGTAATTGAGCCTAAGGTTACAAAATGTGAGTTGAAGTCTTACCTAAGGCTCAAATTCTTCAAGGTGGAGTTTAATTCCTTTGAATTCACTTCAATCTCCTCCAAATTCTAACAATTACTCTACAATTGGAGCTCAATTTCCTTCTCCCACTCTCACACGTTTTTGATGATCAAGCAAGAGGAAGTGGAAGTGTAAATGTGTGTAGAAGGTAATGAGATGGCCTCATATAGACTTGATTAATAAATTCATTAATTTGAGCTTAATTGAGCATTAATTATTCTAATTATTTCGTTCTGAATCGAATTTTAATTAAACCTACTATAAAATTCTAAAAAATTTAATTAACTCATAAATCAAGCTAATTTCTGAATCGAATGCCGTTAAGGCCTTCAATTCGTAAATCGAAACGGAAACATGAACAAATCTTTCTACGTTAAACAGATATAAACACAAATAAGAAAATGTATGATGCAAAATTTCACTTTAATTTCTTATTAGGCGTAATTAAGCATGAATTAACGTTAATCATGGGTCGGGGTTGTTACAGTCTTCCCCCCTTAAAGAGTTTGGTCCTTCAAACTCGAATTACTTTCGTTTCAGAAAAACGTTGGGTCCAACGGAAAGAAATCCGGATATCTCTTCATCATATCTTCTTCTATTTCCCATGTAGCATAAGTTCCTCCGTGGTTTTGCCAATCAACTTTCATCAATGGTATTTCTTTATTTCTTAATCTTTTGATCCGACGATTCACAATCTGAATAGGTCTTTCTTTATACGTATAATCATCCTTCAAAAGCATATGTATCGGCTCGATAACATGGTGCGGATCTCATAAGTAATCCCGTAACATTGAGATATGAAAGACATTATTCATATGCTCCATAACCAGTGGTAAGGCTACCCGATACGTCATTGGGTTGATTTTCTCCAAAACTTCATATGGCCCAATATATCTCGGTGCTAAATTGCCCTTAACACCAAACCACGTTTGTCCTTTCATAGGAGTTACTTTTATGAACACATGATTCCCGACTTCATATTCTCTATCTCTTCTTCGGACATCAGCATAACTCTTTTGGTGGCTCTGCGCAGTTTTTAGACGTTGTTGAATCAGCTTCACTTTTTCAGTTGTTTCTTGCACAAGCTCTGGGCCCAACAATGGTCTGTCACCTACTTCAGCCCAACAAATAGGATATCGACATTTTCTTCCATACAGAGCTTCATAAGGAGCTATTCCAATGCTTGAATGATAGCTATTATTATATACAAATTCAGCTAAAGGAAGATAAGTCTCCCAATTCCCTTGGAAGTCTAACACACACATCCGCAACATATCTTTTAAAGTTTGATTGGTTCTTTCAGATTGACCGTCTATCTGTGGATAGTAAGCACTACTCAATCGCAATTCGGTTCCCTAAGCCTGTTGCAAACTCTGCCAAAATCTTGATGTAAACTTCGAATCTCTGTCAGATACAATAAATACTGGTACACCATGTAATCTCACAATTTCATTCACATACATGTTAGCTAGCTTGTCTGCATTATAAATAGTTTTAATAGGCAGAAAATGGGCAGACTTAGTTAACGATCAACAATGACGCAGACAGAATCCATAACTCGAGAGGAGCAAGGCAATCCAACGATAAAGTCCATCGTGACGTATTCCCACTTCCACTCCGGTATTAAAAGCGGCTGTAGTAAACTAGCTGGTCGTTGATGTTCGGCTTTAACCTGTTGGCAATGCAAACATCTAGCCACGAAATCTGTAATACACTTTTTCATTCCCGGCCACCAGAAATTCTATTTCAAGCCATGGTACATTTTTGTGTTTCCTGGATGCATAGCAAATTTGGAATTATGAGCTTCAGCTAGAAGGCGTTTTCTTAAGTCACGACAATCTGGTACGCAAAGGCGATCCTGGAATTTCAACACATTATTCTCCAGTACAAACCCGGGCCTTGGTTTGGGGTCAATTTCTTCCACGATCTTTTTCAAGAAATCATCTTGCAATTGAGTTTCTCTAATTTCTTCAATGATTGCAGGTTGAGCAGAAATGGGACCCCGCTTTGTTCTTGTAATACCACATCGACCTCACTCTGTTCCAAGTCACATAACAATTCTTTCTGACCGGTGAGTAAACATGACAAATTCCCGATAGATTTTCGACTCAATGCATTTGCAACTGTATTTGCCTTCCTTGGATGGTATAAAATTTGCAAGTCATAGTCTTTGATCAACTCTAGCCATCTTCTCTGTCTTATGTTCAGTTCTTTTTGGGTGAAGAAATATTTGAGGCTTTTGTGGTCCGTATACACTTCACAAGTCACACCATACAGATAGTATCGCCAAATTTTCAAAGCAAATACCATGGCTGCCAATTCAAGATCATGAGTCGGATAGTTCTTTTCATGAGAACGGAGTTGCCGAGAGACATAAGCAATTACTTTCCCATTTTGCATTAGTACACAACCCAAACCTTTGTAAGATGCATCACTGTAAATCTGAAATCCATCAGTACCATTAGGCAGAGCCAAAATCGATGCAGTTACTAATCTGGTTTTCAATTCTTGGAAGACAGTTTCTCTTTGATCATTCCAATCAAATGACACATTTTTCTTGGTTAACTGAGTCAATGGCATAGCAAGTTTTGAAAAGTCTTTTACAAATCTTCTGTAGTAGCCTGCAAGTCCCAGAAAACTCTTAACTTTTGACACAACTGTTGGTTTAGGCCAGTCCACTATAGTTTCAATTTTCTGTGGGTCCACTGAATACCATCCATGTTGATCACATGCCCCAAAAATGCCACATTATCAAGCCATAATTCACATTTAGAAAATTTTGCATACAACTTCTTTTCTCTTAGGATCTGCAAAACAGTTTTCAAATGATTCCCATGTTCTTCCCTATTTTTGGAGTATATCAAAATATCATCTATAAACACAACAACAAATTCATCTAGATATGATTTAAACACCCTGTTCATAAGGTCCATAAAGGCTGCAGGTGCATTTGTTACCCCAAACGGCATGGCCAGAAATTCATAGTGTCCGTATCTAGTTCTGAATGCAGTTTTCTCTATGTCTTCTGCCTTAACCTTTAACTGGTGGTACCCAGATCTAAGGTCTATCTTAGAGAACACTTGTGCCCCCTAGAGTTGGTCAAATAGATCATTTATTTGGGGTAATGGGTATTTATTCTTCACAGTCACTTTGTTCAATTCTCTGTAATCTATACACAACTGTAAGGACCCATCTTTCTTCTTAACAAATAAAACTGGAGCACCCTAGAGTGAAGTGCTCAGGCAGATAATTTTTTTTTTTAAGAGTTCTTAGAGCTGAGCTTTCAACTCTTTTAGTTTAGAAATTGACATTCTATATGGGGTTTTGGAAATATGTTGTGTTCCAAGTACTACATTAATTGTAAACTCAATTTCCCTATCAATTAAAATCCCTGATAAATCATTAGGAAACACATCAGGAACGTCACAAACTACAGGAATAGTTTCCATATTGGCACTATCCGGAGACTCAGTCAACATACTACACAAGTAGCATCGACAACCTTTTCTCAACAATTTTCTAGCTTTCATGGATGAAATCAAATATGGGGAAGGTATTACACCAATTCCGGTAAATATAAACTTGGGCAATCTAGGTGGACGAAACACAACTTGTTTTGTTACATAATCAATAGAGGCATGATATTTTGTTAACCAATCCATTCCCAAAATTACATCAAAATGACCAAGGTTTAGAGGCAATAAGTCAACATATAAAAGCACATCTCCAATAACAATCTCACATGCAGGATACATATAAGCACATGTCATGGACCCCCCAACAGGTGAAGATGCAGCTAATAAATAATTCATGGGTTCTAGTGGTCTATTTAATTTTTGTGAAAAAGCATGCGAGACAAATGAATGTGTAGACCCCGAATCAATCAGAATATAAGCATTTTGAGCACAAATTGAAAGTATACCTGGCACCACTGTTTCGGTGTTCTGCACATCCCCTGGTACAAGTGCGAACACCTGGCCTTGCTTCAAAGGTTCCTTTCTCGTATTAGTTCTAACATTTGGTCTTGATCCAGAAGTAGATCCTGTTGTACTTGCTACAAGATGGTTGGCGTCCTTTGACCCAATTGCACAATCTCTTATCATATGGCCAGCTTTGCCACACCGGAAACAGGCACCAGACACTCGATGGCAAACTCCTCTATGTCTCCTCCCATATTGAGTACAAACAGATGCAGACCCACTGCTTTGACTTGAGCTGCTAGAGGATCCTGTATTTTGTTTCTTATTTACAGTAAATGAACGACCCTTCTTAAAATTAAATCCAAATCTTTTCCCTTTCCACTCAGTGATTGGGGCTGGAGTTTGTTTCTTTGCTGCCAAAATGGCTTCTGCCATCAATGCCCTATCGAGCACATTCACATAAGTAGGTAGGTTGAGGACTCCTATCCGATCTCATATCTCCAAGTCCAATCCACCCTCAAATTTTCGAGCTTTCTTGTACTTTGTGTCCACCATATGAGGCCCAAACTGGGCTAGTTCAGTAAATTTCGCCTCATACTCGACTATAAACATTTTGCCTTGCTTAAGCTCCTGAAACTCTGAAACCTTTCGATCCCGAAAGTACTAAGGAAGTACTTGTCATAGAAGATTGCATTAAATTGAGCCCATGTCAAGTTCTCATTACTCTTTCGGATCAACAACCACCATCTCTGGGCTTTGTCCTTCAAGGTGTAGGTGGCCAAAAGAACTTTCTAGATCTCAGAATAGGGAAACACTTGAATAATTTCTCCATCTCCAATAACCATGTTTCAGTTTTTAGTGGTTCAATACCACCAAGAAAAGTCAGCGGCTTCATCTTCATGAATTTCTGTGTCAGGTTGATCATATCATTATTATCTGGCTCATGTCGTGCTGGTGGAGGCGGAGGGGGCAAAGGTTGTTGCCTCTGTTGTTGTGTCAATGTTTCAGTCAAGGCTGCGAGCATCTGTTCCATCTGGCTCATGTGAGCCTCTGAGGATTCATTGGTATCATTTCCCCTTGCATTCTCCATATTGCTATAGAGACACCAAGTAACAATAAACATAGGAATAATCTTGTTCATTTCTTTCGTTTTATTTATCCTGATTCGAATTCAATTTTCACATTCATAAGATTACCCCACACACACACATGTAGATAGAATGCCCCTACCTATTACTAGGACATCCTAAGCTCATATGAACTCGTGTGTGCGGTAGAACACGTACTCTGATACCATTATGTCACGACCCAAACCCGCCCTTATGGGTTTAGCGTCGTAACCGGCCAGTAATTCTTGGATTACCACAAGCCTCTGAACAGAATAACATATAATAGGGGCTACGGAAGCAAATATACAAAATTTACATAGTCCATAGAACTGTGCAGACATACATGGGACTGCAATTTTCAAAACAAACTTATATTTATATATACAGATGTGACGTCAAAAATACATTAGTCTTACGTCACCTAGTACACAAATAGAGTCGAAGGGAACTTAGCCCAAGTACAAATATACAGAACCAACTCAACTAAAGCCTTGCCATGATCCTTTCAAAAGGAACCTCCTCAGGAGGCATGGTAGTTGGCTAACAAAACAGAATCTTAGGCCATTAACTCTGGACCTGGTCACGTGCCTGCTCACCTACATATATAATATAAATAGTGAGCTGGAGCCCAGTGAATAATAACAAAGTAAAGGGTTTTAATGAATATTGTCTATACAATTACAGAAAACAAAAATAGGTTCATAATCATGTTCAGAAATCGAAGTTCATAATAGAAACAGATTCAAGATCATATTCATAATCAGAATTTGCAGTTAACCATACGTGGTACATTCATTAGCACTAGCAGAAACAGTTGACCCATAAAGGAACGGCCATAAAGGCATACAGTTGGCTCACGTGTGCGGAAATGATACAGGTGACTCATGAGACGTACAGTTGGCCCATAAATGAGACGTATACATAAGGATCCATAACAGTTAGCTCATGAGACGTACATTTGACCCATAATTGGGACGTAACAGAATAGATAACAGATGTCATCTGAAGCTAATGATGTCACAGATACAGTTCAGAAACATAAAACAGCCATTCATTCATGCAAAAAATAATATTTCAGAAAACAGATCATTTTATATCATTCAGAAAATATTTATAATTGAACATAACTTTACAAAGTTATTACTCACAGATAACTGGTGGCTCCAAAAGACGAGTAGAGAGTAGGCAATTTATTTAACTTGAGACGCGCGACCTACATAACATGATTGACACATACATTGAAACACACGTTCGGATTGTGCATAACTTATTTCATTTGTTCTTAGTGTGTTTCTAGCCTTTATCCTCATCATGGTGTCTTAATCTTGGCCTAGGAATGCCTAGGATGGAATGAGGATGCAAAAATGTACTTGAAAACATTTTTCAAAACTTGCTGAAAACAGGGTCCATGCTCAAGCGTACAAAATGTGAGGGTCCGCTCGAGCACAACTTCCTTCGCTTGAGCGGTTTGCAAACTTTGAAAAAGTACTGGTTGCTTGATTTTCATACTCGACGGACACTTGATCCTCGCTCGAGCGTGAGACTCAGACCTTTGCTCGAACATGACTTTTGTCGCTCGAGCGATCTGCAGAAACACATGAACTTCTGGAAGCATGCATTTCACACTTGAGCGAACTTCTGGTCGCTCGAGCCGAAGTGCAAAATTACAGGGTCGCCGCTCGAGCGTAGAATCCGACGCTCGAGCGAAAGTACAAAATCTGGAATTTCCAGATTGCACTCCCTAGCTCCAAGCTCGAATTCTACATCGCAAAACTCACTTCTTAGGCCAAAATTCTAGAGAACATCTAGGAACTTGTAAAATATCATGGTTTGAACATCTTCAAACTTATTTTTGAGCTTGTTTTTCTCTATTTTTTAAATATTCTTTTTGGGTCATTTCCCCCAATTTTTTCAAATATTATTTTAGGTCATAAATCACATGTTTCTAATCATGAAATCATTATTTTTCAAATGATTTATCCCAAATAAATTATAGCATATCTATCCGATTTACTTCTAGAAGAAAACAGACCATAAGCACAGGTTAAGATCAGTCAATTTACTTACATTCACTTTGCAGAAAAAAGTATAAGCTAAACAAAACCCATAGTTGTTTTAATAAAATGGAACAAACATCTCTTCTGAAAAATTGATTTTAGAGTTTGCTGAACTCACTAACTTGTGAAAAACAAGAAGCATAACCATAAATAAACCCTTTCACTCATTTTATTATAAGTTGCCAGTATTTGTTGGGTTTCCACACTTGCAACGCAAAACAAGTTGCAAAACATTTGTTTACTTGCAAGTGGGTGAGAGAAGAGAATACTAGGGTTACACATAAAGATGTAAGAAAAATTGAAAAAAATTGACCAAACCGATTGAACTAAACCAAACGAGTTATATTTGGTCAGTTTTTTAATATGAAACGGTCTATGCGATTTTTAAAACTAATTTTTTTGATTTTCGGGTTAAGCACTTTGTGCACTGAATTAAACCAAAACCAACCGAAAGTTTCGCATATGAAACATAATATATATTAAATATATAATGAAGTTGGTTGAGTACAAAATTCAGCGATTCACTTAATTGTTTATCTTTTCTTAAATATTCTAGGTTTGACAATAAATATTAGCAATGTGATAAGTATTTAGTTTGCTAGTCATGTGCTTGAGTCAAGTTTTGCTACTACTAATAGCTATATTAGATGTTTATTTCATTTTCAATTTTTTGTTTTAACTCTACTTGATAGATTTGTGATTTAGTCTTATGGGATGATGGTTATTAATTTTAGATTATATTTTGTTTCTAATTCTACTCTAGTAAAACTTAAATATTAATTCTTTTGTTTATATTTTTGTGAATGGTTGGATTGGATATTGAAATAATATACAAATGGTTAATTTAATATTTTTATTTAAATTATTTACTATGTGGGTGTTTGGGAAGTTGTTATTTTAGTAGGTTTTTTTTAGTTTTTGATTATTTTTGGAGGAATTTTTTTTTGTGTTTAGGAAGATAGTTGGATTTTTTTGTAATTGGATGTGATGTTTGTGAGAGAAAAAGTGAAATGATTATGAGTTTGATGTGATATTTTGTCTGGATTTGTTTTTTTTTTTTTTAACCTATTTTGTCTTTTAGCAAAAAACTAACAAAAAAAACAAAAAAAAACTCTTCCCAAACACCGCCTATATTACAAATTTAAGAAGTAACTGAAATTTGAAAGGTTGTACGCACTAAGCTGAATTGTTTGAATTGGTGCGATTTGGTACAGTTTAGTAAAAAATTAGATTTGTATCAGTTCTCAATATAATAAAATCGACATTATCGGTTTGGTGTAAAATTTCACCTAAACACCGATCGTCCTGAATCGATTACATCCCTAGTTACACACTTACAAAACTTATAAGAAAATCTGACGGTCCAGATTTAAAAAAAAAAAAAAATTATATACAGATGCGAGCGAATAAATACAAGTATTAATAAAAACCACAAGCTGTTCGTGACCTGCAAAATAAAAAAATCTTTACCCGCATCGAGCACTAACAATTATGAAAAATTGCCCAAATAAATGCAGATGATTTGAGTTAGACAGTTTTCACAGGCCAAATAAGCCTATACCCAACCTTAACAGGAGGCATACATATGATAGGAAAATGTGGCAAGAGTATAACAAGAGAAAAGTTAGGGATCATGAAAATTTTATCATGAAAATGATCATGAAAAATTTGTGATCTTTGGATTACCTTGATTAGTGTGTGGTGCTTTATTCCAAGTATAATCCAAAGGTCACAAACCTCTCATAATTATTTTCATGAAAGATTTTTCATGATACCTAATATTCCTGGTATAACAATGATGGGGAAGGATGGCCAACGGTGAGGCAGGAAAAGATGAGCAAAAAAAAGAGAAGAGTCATTATAAATTAGATTAATGATTTGTGCATCGAATTCTCGCGGCCCGAATGCCCCTAATGCCCAAAACGACGTCGTTTTGGGCATTATTTATTTATTTATTTTTTTTTTCTTTCTTCTTCTTCTCTATTTTCGGTCTGAACTCGAACCAGAGAGGGAGAGGGAGAGGGAGAGAAAGAGAAGAGAGAGAGAGAGAGAGAAGAGAGGTGGTCGCTGCCCAACCCCGATCGTCGCAACACCACCGCCGTCGCCTCCGGCCCCGCCTCCGCCTCTGGCCCTGCCTCCGCCTCCGCCTCCTCCCACTGGTATGGCCCCCTCCAGTCCACCTCCTTCCTCGTCCTCCTCCCTCCTCCTCCTCCTTCTTCTTCGTTCTTTTGCTAGAAAAAAAAAAAAAAAAAAAAGAAATTCGGGGCATTCGGGGGAGCCCAGATTCGGGCTCCCAATCTCTACTCTATAAATTATCCCCAATTTAAGACTCGCTGGTCATTATTAAAAAATTATTGTAAATAATCCTATCAACTTCCTAATTTTTTACGTTTTTTCTATAAAAAATAAAAAATATTAAAATAATCAACCACTTAAACTGGTTCGGACTGGTGGCTCGGACCCGGTGGGGGTTCATAGGTGTCCCGAAGCCCTCTCTAGCTCTCTCTCTCTCTCTCATAAGGAGGAGGAGGAGGAAGAAGAAGAAGAAAGCCCTCCCTTCCCCGCTACTACCAATCTCTCTCCTATTCCCCGGGGAACTATCGAATCCACACCCTTCTCTTCTCTCTCTCTTGTCTGTGCTGCGAATGCGCTTCAAAGACCTCGAATTTTGATAAGCTTTCTTCCAACACCACAATGAACGCCCCAATCATCGGTACCTTTATCTATCTATCTATGTATCTATCTCTGTGTGTGTGTGTGTGAGTATTAGTTGTAGAAAAGTTTTTTTTTTTTTTTTTTTTTTTTTTTTTTTTCTTGTGAATTTGTTGTTACTTGTTAAAATGGTGATGGTGGTGATTGTTGTTTTGTTTTGTTTTGTTTTGGATGGGTGTGTGGGGTTTGTGAAGACCCATTGCAGGGAGATTTTCCGGAAGTGATAGAGGAGTATTTGGAAAATGGGGTCATGAAATGCATCGCCTTTAATCGCAGAGGAACCCTTCTTGCCGGTAATTCCTTTTACTCCTCTTTTTTCAACTTCTCAATTTTTCTGCCCTTTTTTTGCTCTACTTCCATTCCTAATATATATATATATATATTTTAAAATTTTTGATGTTTTCATGTGTATATATCATTCACACTTTTTATTTGATTATTTAATTTACCCAAAAAAAATATACTCACTTTTTTAACAGAACACACTTAAGAGTTAAGTTGTCCTATAAAATCTACAGAAGATAATGAAGATTCACAAATCTTCCCTTGAACCCAAATATTGAAACTATGTAATAATGACATCTGCATTATGTATATCAGTCTCTATGTCTTCAAAACTTTGTCGATTCCTCAACCGCCAAATACACCGCCTAAGCACATTGGGGCCACCTCCCATGCACTCTCTACCCTTTTCAATTGGCGGCCGCCTGCCGTACATTTATGGTTCTTGTCACCATCCACTGTATAAACCAAAAAATAGAAAAAAAAGAGCCAAAAATCCGTCTTTCCTGATTATCAATTATGAGAATAGAATCAGTTGTCATCCGTACAAAGAAAGACACCTTTTATAGGAACCCTAGTTAACAAATACTCTTTTATGAAAATGAAATTCCCCAAAGCACCCAAAAGGTAGGAGTACAAGGACTTAACTAAGATACTCCCATTTCCATCCGTCCACACCATCAATTATTCTCCATCTTCTTGTATATCAGTCATATGTAATCATTAAACAACATTGTCAAGAAAGAATACCATGATCTCACATCAATTCCAAGCCTCAATCTGGAAAATTTGAGTCTTGCTCCCTGCTATCTCTATTTCTGTTATCTTTTCATTTGGTAAAGGAGTTGTAGAATATAATTAAGTATTGGTAGGTGAGATGCTGCCATACTCTTTTCCATTACATCGCTGCAACCAGATATATCTTGCTTCCCCCCTTCCTCCTTTTGCATTTCTTCAATAATTCTTGGATTATCAGCTTTTAGTTGTTTCAACTAAAGAAGTTGTGGTGTATATCAAACAATGTAAGGTATCTTTGAATCCCAGTTGCTCACTTTGGAAAATTCTTTTGCTCTCTTTCAGCTGGGTGCACGGATGGAAGCTGCGTTATTTGGGATTTTGAGACCAGGGGCATTGCTAAGGAACTCAAGGATAAGGATTATGTTGCTGCCATAACAAGTGTCTGTTGGTCAAAGTATGGTCACCGCATACTTGTGTCCGCCGTGGACAAATCATTAACGCTTTGGGATGTTGTCAAAGGAGAGAAGATAACAAGAACAGTTCTGCCTCAAGCTCCCTTACAAGCTTATCTACACCCTGGTTCCTCTACTCCATCTCTTTGCCTGGCATGCCCATTCTCAACTGCTCCCATGATTGTTGACTTGAACACTGGAAGCACAACTGTCCTTCCAGTCTCATTACCTGAGACGGACACAGGATCTGCTCCTCCATCACGCAATAAATTCTCAGATGGATCAGCTGCTTTTACTCCAACTTCTGCGTGCTTTAACAAGTGCGGTGATCTGGTCTATGTGGGAAACTCTAAAGGAGAAATACTCATAATAGATCACAAAAATGTTCGAGTGCTTGGTGTTGTTCCCATTTCTGCTGGTTATGTGATAAAGGATATTGTATTTAGCAGGAATGGACAATATCTTCTTACAAACTCAAATGACCGGACAATCAGGATCTATGAGAACCTTCTGCCCCTGAAAGATGGACTTAAAGCCCTTGATGAATCAAGCAAAATCCCAGATGAGCTAGATGGGGTTGAGAATTTTAAAGCTGTTGGAGCAAAGTGCTTAGCATTATTCAGAGAGTTTCAAGATGCCATCACCAAAATACATTGGAATGCTCCATGTTTTAGTGGTGATGGTGAGTGGGTTGTTGGTGCTTCTGCTATCAAATATGAGCACAAGATCTACATATGGGATAGAGCTGGACATCTTGTAAAAATCCTTGAAGGTCCAAAGGATGGGTTGTTAGAATTAGCATGGCATCCTGTCCACCCTATTGTTGTCTCTGTTTCCCTAGGTGGCTTGGTTTATATTTGGGCTAAAGATTATACTGAGAACTGGAGTGCATTTGCTCCGGATTTCAAGGAACTTGAGGAAAATGAGGAGTATGTAGAACGAGAAGACGAATTTGATCTGATACCGGAAACTGGAAAGGTAAGAGAAGAAAGCCTACTTGGGTAGCTCTTCCTTTGTTTATTCTTTTGCTTCTATAATGTATATGCGTACTTGCAGGTGAAAGAATCAGATGTTAATGAAGATGATGAAGTTGATATTATGTCAGTGGAGAAGGATGATTTCAGTGATTCAGATATGTCACAGGAAGAAATATGTTTTTTGCCCGCCATTCCCTGCCCTGATGTTCCTGAACAGCTAGACAAGTGTGTAGAAAGTTCTTCAAAGCTGGTGGACAGCAACCATTCTGGTTCGCTTCTTTCAGAGGAGGCAGGGCAGAATGGACAGGCAATGAACCATGAAGCAAGTCCAATTGAAGGTAAGATTATGCCTTGCCTGTTTATATATATATATACTATTATGTTATCCTAAAACTTATTTTCAAAGAGTAGGATTCAGTGGTCATGTTTGTTTGTGATTTAAGACCGTGACTTGGCACCTTCTGTATTGGATTAATTCCTCCCCAACTAAAAGTGAGCTAAATGATAAAGATGTTTCTGAAACCTATATTGAGGATTTCATATGGATATAAACAAGCATGTAGGATTCATTGTCATAAGGGATCCGAATGGCTTTTTTACATGTTGGCTGTCGGCTACTTAACACACAACAATCCCAGCGGAGCTAAGAGCCAAATAGATTACTTTTTAATGAGGAAAGTGGACCATCTAGAATGCAATGACTGTAAGGTGGTTCCTGGAGAGAGCCTAACGTCTCAACATAGGATTTTAGTACTAGATTTATGCTTTAAAGGGCAATACCAAGCTAGGAAGGATAGTGAGCGTCATAGGATGAGATGGTGGGACCTAAAAAGGGATAAAATAAAAATATTTAAGAATAAAATGGATAAAGAAGGTACTTGAAACTTGGAAGATGATGCTAATAATATGTGGAACTCGATGGTCAATTGTATGAGGAGAATCTCAAGAAAAGTTCTTGGAGAGTCAAAAGGAAAGGGACCCAACTCTAGGGAAACTTGGTGGTGGAGGGAAGAGGTTCAATCGGTAGTTAAGGCGAAAAAAGAGTGCTTTAAAAAGTGGCAGAATGATAGAACTAAAAAAAACCTTAAGAGCTATAGATTATTTAATAAGGAGGTCAAGAAAATAGTGAGAGAAGTTAAGTTGAAAGTTTATGATAACCTATATACTAGACTAGATAGTAAAGAGGGAGAGAATAGGGTATACAAACTTGCTAAGATAAGGAGAGCAAAATAAGAGATTTTAATCAAGTTAAGTACATCAAGAGTGAGGATTCTAAGGTATTGATGAAGGATGAAGAGATTAAGGAGAGGTGGAAGAACTGTTTTGAGAAACTGTTAAATGAGGAACATGCGCTAATAGGGGAGGAAATAGTCAGTAATAAGAAAAACCAAGACTATGGGTTCTATTGCAAGATTATGAACTTTGAAGTGGAGATTGCACTTAAGAAGATGAAATCAAATAAGCTTTTAGGACCTGATGATATCCCTATTGAAGTTTGGAAGTGTTTGGGTAAGAAGTGGGTGGCTTGGTTAACTAGGTTGTTTAGTAAGATTTTGTTGATTAGGAACATGCCAGATGAGTGGAGAAAGAATATTTTAGTGCCAATCTATAAGAATAAAGGAGATATCCAGAATTGTAACAATTATAAAGGAATCAAGCTAATGTGTCATATAATAAAAGTGTGGGAGAGGGTGATAGAACGTCGATTGTGAGATATAACAGAGGTGCCAGCGAATTAATTTGGGTTTATGCCTGATAGGTCAACAATGGAAGTGATTTATCTTTTGAGGAGAGTAATAGAAAAGTATTGAGAAAATAAAAGAGACATTCATATGGTATTTATCGATCTTGAGAAAACATATGATAAAGTGCCTCGAGATATAATCTGGTGGGTGTTAGAGAAGAAAAGGGGTGACAAAAGGTTATATTGATGTGATTAGGGACATGTATGAAGGGGTAGTGACCACTATTAGATCGCTTCCTGGAGTGACAAATAAATTTTCAATTACTATAGGGTTACACCAAGGAATCTACCTTAAGTCCTTATTTTTTTCTTTAGTTATGAATGAGTTAACGAGAAATATTCAAGATGATGTGTCATGGTGTATGCATTTTGCAGATGATATCGTGTTAGTGGATGAGATTAGAGAACAAGTTAACACTAAGTTGGAGATTTGGACAGAAGCACTTGAATCTAAAAGATTTCGGATAAGCAGAACTAAGACAGAATACATGGAGTATAAATTTAGTAACAGTAACAATGAAAGCAGAGAAGAAGTGAAGATTGAGAACCAAGAACTACCTAAGAGTGCACATTTTCGTTATTTAGGATCGATTATCACAACAGCGGGAGAGATTAATGCAGATGTGGTCTATAGAATTAAGGCGGGATGGCTTAAATGGAGAAGTGCGTCTGGAGTACTGTGTGATAAACAAGTACCCACTAGACTAAAAGAAAAGTTTTATAAAACGGCTATTAGACCGGCGATGTTGTATGGGACGGAGTGTTGGGCAACCAAGAAACAATATGTAAATAAGATGAGTGTTGCTGAGATGAGAATGCTAAGATGGATGTGTGGCAAGACTAGAAAAGACAGAATTATGAATGAGTATATTCGGAAATGGGTAGGAGTAGCACTGATAGATGATAAGTTTATAGATTGAGATGGTTTAGTCATATTCAATAGAGATCAACAGAGGCAGTAATAAAGAGATGCGATGCAGTGACGGTAAATGGAAGTGTTAGGGGATGGGGTAGACCTAGATTGACGTTGGCTAGGATAGTAAATAGAGATATGAATATACTTAATTTGACTAACGAAATGGCCTTTAATAGAGCCGCGTCGAGAAAAAGGATTAATATAGCCGATCCTATTTGATGGTACTTAAGGCTTGGTTTGATTATACACAAGCATGTATGTGTATTATATTAAGCTTTGTTATGGATGTGATGATTATATGTTTCCTATAGGGTGGGTTATATTTTGTTGATTTATTAGGTGACGTGTATTATTGGCAAAGAGGGTTAACTCCATTGGGTCTTTGTGCTTTGTTATCAGAAATCAAAATGCTAAAGAAGGAAATATTGTTTTCTTTTTCCATCAGTCAAGAAATCTGTTGAAATTCTTTTGCTTGACATGGTATTGGAAGATACAAATTTGTCCCCTCTTGCTTGACTGTTATACACTACGTGATAGTAATGTATGTGATTCCTGCATCATGGATGGTAGGAAGAGGAAAATGACTTCACTCTCTCTATCTCTCTCTCTCCACAAGTGAAGTGCAAATGAACACATCTAATATGCTTATATAATCATACTAGAGTTCTGACTCTACTGCAAGTGGACATCTTATTTGGGATAAATAATATTCTAAATGTTTATTGTTAGTTTCCATGTTTAATTTGACTCGACTTGTATGCAGTGATGGATAATTCTGCTGCTGAAGATACACGACCACACTTGAAAAGAAGACGGAAACCTTCAGAGAAGGTGTTGGAGTTGCAGGCTGAGAAGGTGCGAAAACCCTTAAAGAAGATAAATCCATCCGGTAAATCGTCAAAAATAAAAGACAAACCTGTCATTGAACAGGATACTGTATTTGCAGATGATGTTAGTGAATGAGTATCATTAGATAAAAAATGCTTCCGTCATTGAGTTTGTACTTTGAAAAATTCTTCGTCCCAGCTGGATTATTAAGTATAATTTGTTGTTTTTAAAGATAGTGGTTATGGCATATTTATCTTAATCTTTTTATATATATATATTTACTTGTCCTATAAAAAATGTGTCTATTTTTCAACTACTTCTTCAATCAATTTCATGATTTACGGAATTCTTGAACCTAAGGGGATTGACACTCATTCAGCCATTCTTTCTGTAGCATAACACATGGGGAAAAACTACTCTCCCTCTCCCTCCCCCTCTCTATATATACGGCATCCTGTAGGTCAAAGCTCATTCATACACCATAGTCAAGGTGTTGAGTTTGTTTGGTGTTAAATTTCTGTTTCTAAAACCTTTAATGGTTTGTGAAAGGAATTGATGCACCTTTTTGGTGTTGAATTTCTGTGAATTAGATTGGATGTCGATGTTGCATGGATTCTTGTGCTCTTGTACAATCTGAACTGCATTTTGATGAGGAATTAATAGCAGATTCACACTGAAATATTTGTAGTCAACGTGAAAAGTATTTGCATGTCTTGATGTAAAGGCATCGAGTGATGATATAAATTTCACTTGTTATATATATATATATATGTATTCATGGTAGGACCTTAGGAGTAGAATGCCCCTTATTTACTTTACACACATGGATGTACATGTACAAAGAGAATTAATTTTTAGCATCCTAGTGGAACCCTAAGTGTAGTAGATGTAAACCCCAAGAGCCATAATGACCAGAAGAGCCGCTCCCACATTCACCACTAGTTGTCTCTCTTCTTCGTTCAGGGATAGGCCTCCCTTGCCAACAACTCTCTGCACTGCCTGCTTATATTTCTCTAATTCAAAACCATCACCACCACCAGCACCACTGCCGCTACTGGAACTTGCATCTGTGATTTGCTTCACTTTTGCAAAATACGAGTAGTCCTTTGCTTTTTCTTCTTTCTGTGCATCAACAGTTCCTTCAATAGTACTGTCTTTCTCTTTCTTGCCAGCCTTCTTCATAACGACATTTTCAGGCTTATATTTGAGACCGCTACTGTCTTTTTCCTTTGTTTGCATAATAATAGGCTTTTCCATAACAATCTCAGTCATTTTCAGCCTCCCTTTCGGTTCACTCTCTTTTCTTGCATTAATGCCCTCCTCTTGAACATGTTTTGGAGCACTAGTTTTTGACCCAATTGCCCGCTCCTTTCTGTCCTGTTGTTTCTCAACCCCCACTGCCGTCCCACCTGGTAGTGGTACTCTTGCAGAAGTTTCCTGAGGTCTTGGAGATTGAACAGTAGTAGTGGTGGTGGTGATCTTGTCATCTACTTCTGATCTTCTCTTGGGATCACTCGTGAAACGATCTGTCATATCCTCCTGAATCTTTCCATACCTTGGCTGCTTGTCCATGGTGTCGCGTTGAGGGCGCAAAGGCGCTTCCAGGGTGGTGGTTTTGGCGGCTTCTTCGGATTTGGATATGGGTTTGGCTTTGGGATCGACTTGAGATTTCTTGGGCATTGTAATGGTGAGAGTTCCAGTTGCAGACTCGAATTTGGCACGAATAGCCCTCATGTTACAATCTTCTGGGATATTGAAGTCCTCCTTGAACCGGCTCCATTTGTTGTGCCCTACGAACCGCTCTCCGGTAACCCTGAGGGTGTTCATGCCTTCTGTTGAAATCTTGATTTGGTCCTTCATGAAATCTGCAAATAATTATATTAATCAAGACCATGAAACCTTAAAAGTAGTTAATTAATTATAATTAGTGTAAGAAATGCTAGCTAGGTATTACAAACGGGTGGGTTTTCTTTGTTCCTGCCACGCCTCCCATTTGCATCCCAGGTTTATTTCGTCTTTTTATTTTTTGAAAATAAATTAAAATTAATGTCAATAAAATAAAACAAACCTACAAAAATCCAAACACTTAAAAGATAAAAATAAATAATAATAATAATAAAAAAAGTGTGGCTTATAGAATATATATAGTGGGTGTTTAGTTTTGAAATTAAATAATTTTTTTTTGCTAAAAGGTTTGTTTGGCAGAGAAGGTATTGTTTGTGAGAATCTATTACCCTCTATAGTTGTTGTTTTGCAGGTAGCCTTTTAAGCCCAGAAAAACAAATGTTTAAAATGACTCATAAAATTATTTTCATTACTTTTTGGCCGTTACTAAATGTATCAACTTAACTTCTAAAAAGGCCAAAAAAATAAATAAAAAATAAAAAATGTCTAAATGGGAAAAGAAAGGAAGGGGTACGCACCGAGAGGAAGATGAACAAATAAAATTTGAGATTGTTCATCTTCTTTCCATTCGAATTTTGGGCTGAAATCTTCATATACGGGTCGGACTCCTCTTCCACCCGATCCCATTCTCTTTCAAATCTATAATAGTTTGTCTAATTCTCTCTCTCTCTCTCTCTCTCTCTTAGACCACACTCTGATGATTGAATTCAATCTTTTGACGTGAACTGTATGTTTTGTTGTTGGCCTCCTTTCTTTGTTTGGTTTGGTTTGGTTTATATAAATAGTACACATACATAGTGTTTTCTTTCTAACCACCATTGTTGAGGATTACAAGTTTAGCTTATTCCTGTTTTGTTTCTTTTAACTTAAGCTATTCCAACTTGGTTGCCTTGGGTTTTTATGTTTATTTGTTTGGGTTTGATTTTGGCCTTTCCTCTCTTCTTTGCGTGGTTGGTTCTTTGTTTGCCCTCTACTCTTTGCCAAATCTATCTAATAGCAATCCCATGATGTTAGACTTGGCATACCCACGCCTATTTCCCCACCAAGTTTTCTTTTTTAGAATAGAAAGTCTACGGTAAAAGAATTGTACCCAAAAAAATGTCATGAATTTTATTTATCAAAAAAAAAAAAAAAAAAATGTCGTGAATTTCAAATTCATGGTGCATAAATTAAGTTGATGTTGTGGAGCCACACTTTAAGTGAATCTTTACCATTCACGATAAATTTTAAATTTTTTTTTTGGTTTTTTTTTTTTTTTTTTGGAGGGGAGAGGGGATGGTGGTATTGTTATTTTTGAAACTCAGTTGTGTTACATGAATAAAATAATGTTATACAAAAAAAAAAAAATTGATATGACTGCATTACAAGTATATCACTTTAAGTTCAAACCAAAGAACTCTCTAAGGTGACTGTTAATTGCAAAAATGTCACTGTCATATCATTCTAATGACAAATTCTGCATAAATTTTTTATAAGAACAACTCTTTTTACTTTTACATGGAAAATGTCATTTAGTTTTATATAGAATTTTGCACAAAAACTATAGGACAATGTCATTTGTATATTAAAACATCTTAATGAACTCTTTATTTTAAAGTGATAAGCTCAAAAATCAACCAAGTCATTATATATAAATTTTTTGTATAGATTTATATTTGTATATTATCACTCTTGCTTGTCTTTATTTTATTTTTTTGTGCCACACAATTATTAGAGTTAGATTACTACATCAATGCCTCCCCATTAATTCAAATTTCAGACTTCAGGCATTTAAATGCCCTTTCATAATCACTTGAGCCACCACTCATGCTACATATCTAAAAAAATTATCCAACTTATTTTAAACCAAAAAACTCATTAAAAATTGCTTATTATTTGAAAAATATCACTGTGACATCATCTTAGAAAAATTTCTTGTGTAAAATTTCTATTTATAAAGGATAGGAGAGGAGGGGAATGGCTATTGTAGATGGTGCAAGGGAGGCCAAGTCATGATCCGAGTTTAAGGGAGGCAAAGGAGAGTGTCGATGGTTGTTGGGCGGGGACTAGCAATGCTTTTGGTACTTTGAGTATGAAGGCGGAGAGAAGTTTTCACTGGAAAAAAAGAAAAAAAATGCTTTTGGTACTTTGAGTACAAAGAAAAAAAGAATGAGTTCAGCGTAAAAATGTAACTTTGGAAGTGTTTGGGAAGAAGTTTTTTTGACTTTTTGAGCTAAAATAGTACTAAAAGACAAAATAGACTAAAATAATCAAAAAAAACAAAACAAAATGGGTGCAAATAATCAATCAAACAAAATGTCATATTAAACCCATAATCATTGTATTTTTTCTCTCACAAACATCACATTCAACTACAAAAAAATCCAACTCTCTTTCCAAACACAACTATTTTAGCCTACTAAAATAATCAAAAACCAAAATAACCTACTAAAATAACCAACTTGTCAAACGGGGCCTTTATCACTTTTGTTACCTTCATTTATGCCACCATTAATGGACGGAGGTCAGTGTAATTTTATTTTATTTTTCAAACTAGCAGAGCTTATTGATTCAAATTGACAGAGGAAGTCATTCTAATTTACTCAAACTAAAACATAAAAAAGCAACAGAGATGAAATCAAATCATAATAATCTGTTTGAATTTACAAATTGGCATCAACACCCAACTGATTGAAATGAAGTTTGTTCACAAATACCTGATTTTTCACTTCACACACAAGAAACCACTCTCATGCAATACAATCACTCATCTAGTCCCCCTTGCTCTAAAAACAGAAACCACATAGAAGGGAGACGAGACAACAAATGGAAAATTCCCCATTCTTAGAGGATGAAAAAAAGCCTCACCAACTTTACAAGCAATCTGAGTAAAATCAAGGTTAAATAAATATGCCAAGAAGAAAAAAATACCCAAAAAAAATACAAAAAAGAAAAGAGGAGGAAAGAGGAGAGAAAATGTCAACTACTATGCAACCTATGTCCTGGGAGAAAACAAGCTGATGATACAGTACATTTGCTTCACAGGGTACCAACTAGTAATGATTACCCTAGTACATTTCCTTCCCACTGTCCATAACATCAAAAGCATCATTTACCCTAGGCACCTGAAACATAAAAGACACAATTTAACAAACTCAATTTGTTTTGTGTTTTTTTTTTGGTAAATAAAAGAACTTCATTAGATCATAAATAGAGCTAGTACATCAGGGACCATCAGAGACTAGACCAGACACATACAAACAGACTTGTATGAAAGTACAGTCCAACATCAAATAAGCACCGCAATAGAAAATGAAAATTATACAAGTATCTTATGTAGGATTAGAATTCGAAGTCATAGTTGAGTAGGATTAGACACAAACCTCTATAAATACTTACAAAATTCTTCTATTCAATGAAGTTGAGCCTTAGAAATTTTGGAATTGTGCTTTGGAAAATTTCTTCACCAGCCCAATATATCCTAACCTCAAGACTTAAACCCTAACAACCAAAACTCACACCATACAGTAAAAGTACTATTCTTGAGTACCGTTCATGGCCCGGAAACAGCCTCAAAACTCTTCCATAATAAACCCTAAACTCTTCCCTTCTATTTGGCCTTATATTTAACCCCAAAATTCAGAGTTCGGTTAGTGTCCAAATCCTCAAAATCTCCAATCAAAACTCTTCCATGTTAAGATCTAATAAACCCTAAACTCTTCCCTTCTCTTTGACCTTATATTTAACCCCAAAATTCAGAGTTCGGTTGGTGTCCAAATCCTCAACATCTCCAAGTTCTCATAAAATCTTGCAAACTGTAAGTTTGAAAAAACTTGCACCCAGATCCCCATTTACCTGGAGGGACTAAACAGAGTGTACTTTTGTTTTACAAAACTTGCACCCTTTCTTGTACCACTTAAACCAATTCATAAGCATGCCAGCATTCCCAAACATAAAATCCACAGAAAGTTGCAGTCCAGACCCTTAAAACCCCCAGTTTTCAGACAATCATTCAAACTACAATTTTGAAAATGAAGCCCGTTCTTCCTTTTCTTTATCTACAAACACTGCACCTTTTCATGTATCACTTAAACCTATTCACAAGCCTGCCATGTTTGAGATACTCAAAGTTGTCCTAGATCAGTTGGCAATTCCAAACCATAATTGACCTAGAGTATAGGAGATTTAAGTAAACAAGAAGTTCAATTTTTGCAACAATTGAGAGTCAAACATGAGGCAGAACCCATGTCAAACCAATAGACATCAAAACAAAGAAACATAAGAGTCAGTATTTAGGTTCTTTATCAAATATCAATCAAAGAACGTCATTCTGCCATAAACTGGTTGAGCAATCAGTTTTATCATTTCAGGTAAAATTAATAAATCAATAATAATGAGGGACTCACATATCAACCTCCTTGCCTCCAGCAAAGAAAACGATGTGTAACAGTAGCAAATATACGTCCAGTTAGAAGTTATAGATGTTCAAGTAACTGTAGTATTACGTCAACATTTCAAAACACGAGGAAAAGTTCGCTTTATCAAAAGAAAAACGATGCAGAGAGTAGGAGGCCTACAAAAAGGAAGTTTGGATAACATAGAATTCACAGACTAGTTTAGCTTCAAAGGCCAGAGATGGATCAACTGGGAAGCTCAATCAACAAGTTCAGACCAACACCCAAGGTCCATAATCTATCCCCAAGAATCACAGCACAGTCTAGCACCAAGGCCCATGGCCCACATATAAATTTGCCTAGAAGGAAAAGGTGTTCCTTTACCACTAAGCAAGGTAGTTAATTACGCTAGTTGCTAAATATTTTCTTAAATAATTTATTCGTTCAAGTAGCTCACTAATCTAATGTTCTCTGTAGTAAAAGGTGATTGGTCAATTCCTAGTAAGATGATACTGAATGAAATATTTGTGTTTGGGTGAGAGACCTAATCCCTACACACTAATTCCTAGGTTTCCCCATTCAAGATCAAAGAGTGCAACCCCTCTTGATTCCAGTGAGATTCAAAAGTCTATCTTTAGAGTTTTGTATGGTGATATGTCATTCGCTCCCTCGTGATGTAATTTAAAATCAAAATTTGTTAAAAATGATTTTTCAGAACCATTGATAGTGGAATGGAGATCTCTATTTCATCCATGAAATGGAGAGGATATGAATCCTGTTGAGACCCAACACTTTGGTAATGGTAGTGGACATGTTCTTGACATATTTATTTTGGACAAGCAGATGCAAGCATGTTTGGTAATTTAATTCCTTAAAATAAGTTACTTTAATGACATGGTTGGTTTCAAAATGACCATCTGCTCAGGTTTAACACACTATTTTACATTAAAACACCATTTACCTAAGAAATAAAACTAGACTACCAAAAAATACAAACACTTGGACATGTCACAGTGTCTTTGGACTAGGGAATTAGATGATCCTAAGCCTAGAGACATATGTGCATCCAACATGCATACATGAATCCATGTAACATAGGGTGCACCTATGGGCTATTTCATAGCACTATTAAGTGTTGAAAACTGAAAATTGATTGTTTCGCTAGCAAAGGATCCTGGGTGTACCTAGACTTCCACTTATAAGTTATAGGACATGCAAAGTATTAGTTAATAGTAAAATTCAGATGTACCAAGTTAACCCAGAAATACTATTTTAGCACCTTGAAGTCTTCAGCATTACAAAATCAGCAGGAAAACTTTTGGCACTAAATTTTATCATAGCATAGGAAAAGTATAAAAAATATGCTATGTGCAGTAAAAAATCCTTTAATTCATACAGTGGGATGTTAAGTATTACAAATTTCATATCTAGTAAAAATCTACCTAAAGCTACATTTAGGTTGGAGAACTATACTAGTCCACATGACATCTTCCTTTCTCGTACTTGATGAAGAATCTTAGAGTTGCAATCACATACTTAAAATAAAGAAAATATATACAAAAAAGAGCTACAGTCAAAATTCTGGCCCACAGCAAGGATATGAATTTTGAAGTAGCAAGCATCACTACTATGTACATGTATCTATTACCTCATTGTTTAATTAACCTCATTACTTTTGACAAGCTATTTACACGAGAGCCTAACTGTTGATCGTTTCTGAAGAATTCAGTTCAGATATATAGACATGAAAAATAATTAGTACGAGAAGGAAACTGGTGAAAAATGGTTACCTTGAGATGGTAAGATGTAAAGTTCCAAGCAAAATGTTTCTCTTCCAATCACAATCCTTCATAGTTCTCTCACATGAGACAAAATATCCCCTGAATGAATTTTAATTTCGTCATCTCCCATTCTAAGTGACTTGGAAAAATGATCAAAAGAATTATGGTCTGCCTCAAGTGCTTCCAACCTGCTGATCAGATTGGAAACTGCATCTCCAAGAGCAACTACATCAGTCAGTCTACAACCCCCTGAGTAACATTGAACACCAGAATCAAATTCACTACTCACTGTGCTAACAAATTCAGGGTTTTCAAATGAAGGAACAGAAACAGAGACGTGCTTTTGCATTGATAAATCATTCTCTTCTTTTTCACTGTTTTCTTGTGTACACCCTTTACAGTTAAGCTCTTTCAAGTCACTTACCCTATCCCCTTTTGTTCCTGAATATTCACCATTAGCCTTGTCCAAATAAATCCCATCATTTGAAAACAAATGAAGCTTTTTCTCCAATTTTTTCAAACAATGTAAAATGTACAGCCTTTCATCATCAAACTCTAACAATGAATTGCGTGCATTATTTGTATGCTTTTCCCCAAAAAGCACACCTGTTCCATCAACTTTGTTGCAGACAAGAGGTTTATTATTGGTCTGCTCATTGGCACTATTTTTAAAGTAACTTGTATCTGAATGCTCTGCTCTCACTTCTCCTGGCTTCAAATCACAAGTTGAATCCAGTTCATTCTCCAAGATTGATGTATTCCCAACTTTATTCCTATACAATTCAAGCTCAGCTTCTAGATCTTGAATCTCTTTCTCCCTCTCTGTAAGAAAATCATTTGCTTTTTGCAGTGCTTCCTCATCATATTCAGCTTGCTCTTCCATCATTCTAACGCATTGCAAGGCTTCCATATTGAGTGCTGCCTTCTCCTCCTGTAATCTTGTGATCATGGCCATTGCTTGATTTGCAGAAATTGCAGAAGCATTTCTTTCTTCCTCCAACTCCTTATACAAAGCACTCAATAATTTCTTGTCATGCTCAACCTGTCGTTTTAACCTATCAATCTCACTTTCACCTTCTATTTCACTGATAACGCTTCCATCTAAAGACAAACCAGATTCATTTCTCTCAAGTGAGATCCTTCTTTGAAGCATCTGTATTCCAATAGAGCTGGAAGAATCAGTTTTTGGTTCATTACGATTTCCAGACACTCGAGGACTCATATCATTCAGTGGTAACTCAATTCCTCTGGCAACAGATATTTGTGACAGCAAGAGCTTCAAATCTTCACTAAGTCTTCCATCCTTCAGAGACATTTGCTCTGACAGCTTTCCAGACAACTGTCTTCCCTTAACAGCAAACTTGTAAGCATCGCAAAGATCCAAATTATTAGGCATCAGTGAATTACTACCATTTATAACAGGGTTTATTTCTGAAGTTGTCTCACTTTTTGTAACAGGCCTACTTTCTGCCTCAACGATCTCTCCACTCTCAGTGACACTTTTTTGCTCCACTTCACGTGTTCCCAAGGTATCTACTGCAAGAAACCAATAAATACAAAAGAACAGATACAGAGTCAAATACAACTGCCCTAAACAATGATGCCAAGTGAAAGGAAAGAAGTGGAGTAAAAGCAATATTCCAAAAACTTCAAACTTACAGCACACTGTTGATTCTTCAACAAGGGTATCTGCGACATTGGAGGATTGAGGGACCTCATCAACAGATGCAAATGCATCAACCTTATGTTCAACTTGCGACCAGTTAAGTTCCTCTAACCCGTGCCCAGTTGCTGCAGTAGATGCTACAGATGTGTTACATTGGGAATCAATAACATTAAGCTGCACCTGTGAGTCTACAGTTGAAAGTTCAGGTGCAGAATCTGGATGTATCAATTTCTCTGAGGTCAAATTATCCTCTAGAGAAATAATCTGAGGCTCAATCTGCGCAGGTTGAACAGAAGATTGTTCCTTGAGATCAGAAGCTTCGCGAATTAGAGCAACACCGTCATCATCATCAGAAAATGGGACTTCTGATTCAGTATCAGAAGTAATCTTGACTTTCGTGTATTCTATATGTGACAAAGGATCAAAATCATTTTTCCGAGGCTGCATCCCCACATGTTGAACAGCAGATTCTTCCTTGAGATCAGCAGTTTCCCGAATTAGAGCGCTACTGTCATCATCATCGGAAAATGGGACTTCTGATTCAGTATCAGAAGTAATCTTGACTTTCGTGTATTCTATATTAGACAAAGGATCAAAACCATTTTTTCCCATATGGTACGCTCTAAGTGACCCAGATGGTTCCTCTCTGATCTTTTTAAGGTCATCCCAAAGTTCGGTAGCAACCGATAAAGGCACTTCAAGTTCAGCAACCTCTGACCCAATTGACACAGTCTGAAGCAAGTTTTGGGCATTACTTCTCAAAATCCATGGCTCATTGCAACAAGAACAATTTCTTGTTCTCGGGGAACCAAGCTTGTGATCCTCGAGCCCAAGGTGAGAGTCTGCCCCAAGTTTACCAACCAATAATCTGTATGTTTCAGAGTTGGATTTATTTATTGTGGCAAATGAAAAGAGGCAACTTTCACACATTCCATGAACATCTGCAAGTTTGTTGTGCACACGACAGAGAACAAAAGATGAAATCTCAAATTTATGATCTCCACAGATCAAATCCCAATAAAATCCAAGTTTTTCATTGCCCAAAACATGATCAAGTCTCGAGCATAGCAAGCATGGAACTTGCAATTTGCAATAACGAGCAAATTTTGTGATCAAGTACGAGAAAATTGCATCAATAAACAACATAGAGATCAGTAACCACTCAAGGACAGCTGATGCCAAAGCCTTGGTAAATCTGAGTAAAAAATTGTGTGATTTAACAGATGAAATCCCTCTAGCGGCCATTCCCAAGCAGAAATAAATAAACACCAATGCGGTCATCCAACACAAAGTCAACTCCAATCTTCCTACAATGAAATCAATAATTCAGCACTGTCAGCATCAATAGACAGGCAAATAAGTTACTAAAATAAAGACTGAACAAAAAATGAAAGAAACCATAACAATACATTGAAAATAAAAGCCCACTGGGGACAAGCGAACAATTTGACACAAACCTCAATTCAGAATTTTGATCAAAATATTTTAGCAACTAAAGGACCCCCACATTAGATGCTACTGTAGTAAGATTTGATGCAGACATTAGATTGATTAGCTAAGAACACAAATTACACTGCACACACGTGCACAAAGTGCATCCAATTTTGAGCTGAAGATGATAAACAACATTCGTAAGGCAAAAGCAATTGGAACTAGGGGCGTGTGCAGTGCAGTTCGGACGGTTTGAGAGTAAAATTATAAACTAAATGGTAGATTGGCAAATAACCAAATCGCAGTTTGGGCGGTTTGGGGGCGGTTTGGCAGACTGAAAAATATTCTTAATCAATTATCAAGTATTTGCATAATATAAAACACTAATTTGCATAATATTTTTCATATATATAACACAAATTAATTTTGCATATTATTTTTCATATATATAACTACTAATTTGTAACAAATTCCGCATCTTAAATCTCTCTCACACTCATTTTTACTTTGATATTATAATATTTTTCATATATATAACACAAATTAATTTTGCATATTATTTTTCATATATATAACTACTAATTTGTAACAAATTCCGCATCTTAAATCTCTCTCACACTCATTTTTACTTTGATATTTCATTAGAGGTTAAAATACATATATTTATTAACTATAGCAGAGTGGAGCGGTTTCAAAGACAGATTATAAATTTTAAAGTTCAATTCGCAATTAGCAGATAGAACGGTGCGGATTGGGCTATATTTTGAACAACCTTAATTGGAACTCATGCACAGAGTCAACTCACTTGTCCTACAAGATTATTACTGCATACACTTGCATATACCCTGCATCAGAAGCAAATAGAACCTTACAATTTAAAACACAAACCCATTTCCCATATTTTGATCAAGTCAAATGGTAACAAGTGCCCCATCGCATCGAAAATAGGTAAAAAAAGTTAAAAAAGTATTTTGAAAATAGGTGAAAAGGTGTATTGAATTCAATGAAATGTGTCTCACCTTTTAATCAATGTCCAGAAAAAACTGTAGTAATTTTTTTGTTGAATAGAAAACGTGATAATTAAACCAAATAAAAACAATTTCTCATTTAGAATGAATGTCCAACAAACCTAGCATCAACCTTCCAAAAAACAGATCACACAATAAAATTACATACAAAGAATCATTTTTTTTCCGTCAGATCAATACCCATAACCCTTAACATAAATAAACAATCCAAGCATAGATTCAATACCCATGAAACCCCTCATATGCCCTTAATCAGAAGTTAAAAACACATCATGTATATCATGTATATGCATGTAGGCGTTTATATATATCAAAGAAGATCACCACCAATAAAAACCCGACATAATTCTCAATGATAAAAAAATGAAAAATGAAATATAAATCAACCTGATCAGTCGATGAACCCAACAAAACAGTGAAGTTTTGAGAAAATCCGGATCGTCAAATGAAAGAAGTGACTGTTGGATCTTCGTAATTCAGAACAAATAATATTGGGTATTGGGATACAAGAACAAATTCATGAAAGAGGTCACCGAGATTCAGACAAAAATAAAAACAAGAGAAAGACAAAGGAAGTGTTGTTGAATGAATTATAACCGAAACTGGAGTTAAATGTGTGGGGAATTGGAACGCATAGTATTATGTCAACATCGCTGCAAATAAAAGTTGAATTACACGCCGACAAATCAAATAGTCGGCTGCAGCTATAGGAAAACGACGACTACCGAAAGGCCATCACCCCCCAACCCACCTCACCCCACTTCAAAAGTAAAGGATTTGGTGAGAAAACATATGAAAGTGAGAGAAAGTTCTTCCTCATTCTTTGTTTTGTAAAACAGAAAATAGTTTTATTTTACACTATTTTTGTTGAGAAATTTGGGATTTTTTTTTAAAAAAAAGACGTTTAAAATTATATAAAATATAAATATATTAGCGTATGTCCGTATTTGAAAGTACAGTGTAAATAATATTAGAATTAGAATATAATTATAATTTTAACATTATTTAAATTTATTTTTTAATTTGATAAAATCACAAATTTATTATAAAATTTTGGAATTCTCACAAAACACCTCATGAAAACTCGCTTTTACTTATATGATATATAGCTAAATAGATAGATGTGCCTGGCATACATATAATTTCCATGGGCATACATACAATATTGCTTTTGCTTATATAATTACACGCAAATTGTATATACGTCCATAATGTCCTAGTGTATTATGAACATATCTATCTATCTATCTATACTATCTATATAAACAAATGTAGTGGAGTATGAGAATTCTCCAAACTCTTAATACTAAATTCTTATGGATTCTCTCTCCTACGTGTCACTTCTCAAGTCTCCCCTCCCATTTTTCCTAATTTTTAATCATTTGTCAATTATCTAAATCTCAAAAGCAAAAAGGATTATATATATTTAAATAAAATGATAAATATTTAAATATGAATAACAAAGAGGTAAAGATAAAAATATAAAATAAATAAAATAAAAAGATAACTATTCAAATTTCAGCTACAAAATAATATAAAGAGTCAAATAAAAGATAAAAAAAATAACTAAATAAAAAATATTAAGAGTCAATTAATTATAAAAATAAAAAGTTAACTATTTATATATGAACAATTAAAAAAAATTTAAATAAAAAAATATTACGAGTCAAATGATTTTTAAAATAAAAAGGTAATTATGTATATATGAATAACAAATAATATAGATGAAAAAATATACAAAAATAAAAATATAACTATTTAATGAAAATTCAAATAAAAGATATATAACAGAATATTTAAATAAAAAAAAGAATAAGATTGGGATATAAATATCCCAAAAAGATGATAATTTTTTTAACGATCTATATTTATCTTTTGTTAGTTTGTTATAGAATTTCTATATATTTCAACTTAATCTTTTTAAAGTTTATCTTTAAGTGGAACTTAATATTTTATCTTTTAAAATCATCAATTACTTATCCATACAAATTTTAAACATGATAGAATTCCATATATATCTTTTGTTTAAGCATAATCTTTTTTAATATAAAAACAAGTTCCTGCAAAAGAAACCATGAATAGAAAATTTGGGGGAAAACAATCAACATTGAGCCATTTTTGATCCCTTTTCGGTGCCTAAAAATCTTAAATATTTGCTTTACATTTGAAATATGTACTTGCATGAGTTTTTGCATTTGTAAAAAAATGAGTTCATATAAATGGATATTATTATTTTTTAAAATTTTTTTTTGTTACAATCTGTATTTTTCCTTATTTCTTTCTTTTTGTTAATAATGTGTCATTTAATTGAGATTTTATTCTTTTTTTATATTTATAAAAGCACTGCAATTATCAATTTGTAACTCTCTCACTTATTGATTATTTGTGTTTAATTTTTTTTTAGTGTAGATGTTAGATTGAAAATGAAGAAAACATCAAAATTTATTGGATATGGGTTATACTTTAAATGTATTCATCAGTTGATTTTTTATTGTCGATTATCCTATTGAAATAATTCATGATTAAATTTATTTTTAGTAACTCATTTCCTTTGAGAATTAAACCATAAATTTCTTCTTTGTTTAAATTATTTATTTATTTATTTAGATTTAGAGTTTGAGCAAATGGAAGATATCTCATATTTAAAATGTTAATTTTTTTTTTGAATAATTTAAATATTTATATTCTTTATGTTTGTCAATTCAAGTATAATGCATTTTCAAACATTTTTTTAAATTTTTTTTATAATCATTCCATACCTATTTGTGTTTAATGAATCAATATAACGAAAAAACAAATAGCATGTAAAAAATTTTAACTACTAACTAAATATAGTTGGAATTAAAATTAATTTTATTTTAATTTATTATATTATATGAGATGATTAATGTAATATCTACTATTGATTAAGCAAAATTAGTGTTACTTAAATTTAAT